>UELW01000223.1:9328281-9434643 GCA_900490495.1 Danionella dracula
GGTAGTTATATAACTATAGATAACTATCTCCACATATCCAATAATCACATTCTTAAAATACTGTTCATATAAAATTAAGAAAAGGTTTACATTTTTACCAATAAAGAAACAACGGCTCACATATTCTATATTAATTGTTTGAACATAATAAAGATTTCTTTTCAGATAAAATAAAGAAACCTTTTCCATAAATTAATTGATTATTTTTAAGAATAATACAATTGTTTATAGTTTTGTGCTATTAGTAAAAATGTTTTATTGTCCGACTTTATGCTTTGTAATAATTACAGACTGTAGCTATGAAAGGGCTACTAGAGCTTTATGAAGAAATTAAGTTTTGAAACCTCTAACAAGCAGCAGATGTGTGTGTGTTCTGCAGAACAGCAGCTTCAGCAAACGGTTTACATTTTTAAGCACAATTTTACAATAAAAAAAATATTTTCTTAACATCCATTGATGTAATAGTGGTGTTTATATGACATAGCTTGTACTGAAGAAGTCTCGTATGGCATGGCAGCGCCCTCTACTGGAATAAAAAAATATTCAAGGCTAGGATTTTTAATTGATTTGAATACCAGCTCAACAAAACAGTTGAGCAAAAAAAGTATAGCAGACTAAGGGTAAAATTCACTTTTTATAGCTCTATATGTTGAAAGTACATCTTTTTTAACTAAAGGTATCAGGATCAATAGTAATTTTTTGTTGTGCGTTCAGGTTTTTAATAATACCAATAAACATTTGAATACTTTTATGTTAGACATTGTGTTAGACAGAGTAGAACAGTAGTTCCAGAGGATGTCATTTGGTTCTACACCATCACCGCTAGATGGCGTTTGTTCATCGCTAGCTTAGAACCTGGCACTAGATTGACAACAAAGATATACTTTCCAGTGTTTCTAACATGAGTCACTGCTATAGAGCAAGCTCGAGCTTATTAAAACCTTTTCAATGATTTACACATGTGTTTAAGGAACATTCTGGAAACTTTGGCTACGGTTTTGCATGCAAACTGATTTCAGGCTTGATTGCTGACTCTTGATTGCTCAGTTTGTTTAAAAATCTTCACATAATGTGAACATACTGAACAATGCAATATTTGTTGCCAGGAAAGTTTTACATTCATCGATTAAATTCTTCTTGTTCCTAGAATACAGTCAGTATTTTAAGTAATGTAAAAGTCATGCTTTGTCATTACACGCCCTTTTTAGTTTGCATTTCAACTGAGTTTATATAATAGGATCATTTTGGAGTTTGTTCTATTGCTCTGCACATGGAAGCACAAGATTTGATGGGGTGTTCTGTCAAAAGAAAATTTGTTTTTGTGTTTAATAATGTTATTTAAAATTAACTTGATTAAATTATCCTCATAAAAAAAGTGTTGACTGATAAAACGTAGTAAACAATTTTATTCTTGTACACTACTCATAAGAGGATGTAGGTAAATAATTATATATATATATATATATATATATATATATATATATATATATATATATATATATATATATATATATATATATATATATATATATATATATTGTTATGTTGTACATGTAACGAACCGGCCATTGGCCCAATGATGGTGGAAGGTTAATTTTAATAAACATGGCAAGAACAAGGAAATACAGACGAACCCGCAAGTTGTGGTGTAATCTTGAATATTTGAAATACCATTTGAAATATTTATTGAAAACCAATAAAACCTCTAAATCTGAATCCATTCAAATTATAATGAAAAAGTCACTTTACTTTGTCTCTTTTCTCTTGCTAATAGTTTCTAAACGTAGCCTCTTTTTACTTTTCGTCTCTTAATGTTCAGAACACTGTCACTTTCCTAAAGTCTCAATTTACTTAAGGTTTAGATGATCAAGAGTCGATCACAGATGTGTACTTTTATCGCCCAAGGGTTTTATAGAATGTATCACTTATGGAGGTATTACTCTAGATTAATCCCTTATATACTTATGATGAATCATAAGTACTTAACGCTTAGAGTATGACTCTTATAGGGACTGTGGGGATCAAACGCTCTTGCTGTTCAGATCATCCCAATACAGCAGAAGTATTCTGCAATAGCTCTTACTTTTAGATTATGCTAATATGTCTAAATACGACAATGAGCCTAAACTAACTGCTAAGTCACTCCTGGTATCAGACATCAGAAGTTATGATCAATAACGATTTCTGGACAACCTTCAAAACATACATTCTTTTATATAATAAACAAAAGTGTACATATGAATAAACATTATTTTCCTAATATGATTAATCATGCATTTCAAAGAACAAGCGTTCTTGTTGTCCTGGGTTTAATCCAAAACATCATGGTCACAAGGAAAAGCATAGCTTAGTTTCTCACAATTATGTTTTAATTATCTTGGGAAAAGTAAATGTTATGTCGTGATCATGACTTAATTATCTTGTGATTACAACAAAACAACTGGTGCCATGTCATGATCATCACTTAATTATATCATAATCATGACAAAACAACTGTTATGTTGTGAGAATGACTTAATTATCTTGTGATTATAACAAAACAACTTGTGTTAAGTCATGATCATGAATGAATTATCTTGTGATCACAATAACACAAATGTAGTTAAGTATTGATTAAGCCTTAATTATCTTGTGATTAAGACTTAATAAGATTTTTTTTAATTACCTATGTCCTCTGGTGACTTACGTACTTATGACTTCTGTAGTTTTGACAAATGTACAGTAACTATATATTTGAAATAAAGACTGCAAAGTGTTCACACATTTATATTTTAATCAGACTGCTTTTCTCTACAGGTTACATTCATTTAATTTCCTTGAAGCCTTCTGTTCCAAGCTGATTCTCAAGTTGTGAACTCACAGATTTTTTCCTACGGGGGAAGAGTTCATAATGAAATACAATCAGAAACTGATTATGGCATTACTCATAAGTCATTCTATTTTAAGCCTCTGTTTGTGGATATAACACATGGCAAATGGGTTTGCAGTGCCAGGTCTTGTAAATAATCTTTCACCTGGTTTTCTCAATGTCTTCGATGGTCTCTGGAAGTCGCACGTTATGGGTCTCAGGGAGGAGAAAGGCTACTAGCCCTGCAGCAATAGCAACAGAGCAGAACAGGACCTGAGGCAGAGGAAGCCAAAACTCATCCAGGAGGCTTACCAGAGGAGCCAGAGACACCCCCACACGACCAACAAATGAGCTGTAGCCGACGCCATTTTGCCTGCATTCACAAGAGACATAAATATATTACATGTATTATTAAAAACAAAACATTTGTAAACTTACCGTAACACTGTAGGGTAGATCTCAATGGTGTAAAGGTAAACAATTGTGAATGAGGCCTCTGAAAATCCTTTACCCATCACAGCAATAACCGTACGAGGAATCCAGAAAGCTAGATAAAAGGAAGCATAATTCAGAAATGTTAGCTGATCTCTTTGAGAGGTCATGCGAATTTCAATGTAATCAGTGGGTAGATAAATAATTTAAAGGAAAATTACTTTAAACTCCTACAGAACGATATATAGGTATCAGCTCGCAACTCACTGTTTGGCTTTTAAAATGAACATAGATAGGATTAAGTACATTATACTTACATTAACATTACATGTAATACATTTTAGAAAACTGCTAAAAAAAAACTGAAGATGTGTTGACATGGTTTGTTAAATATAGCATGTAAAGATATTCTTAAAACTGCTTTTCAGCAAGTCACTATGGCATGTAGTCTTAATGCCATGCCTTTTTAGCAAGCTGAGAAGAATATAGCTATTTTTTAAACATTTAGTCAATATTTATTCTTTCTTTCTCTTTTTTACGTATACCCAAGGTTTTAAGCAGAAGGCTTTGTTAAAGGGAACATTTTTTATTTGTATTTCTCTTAAAAAGATTCTTGTTTTTGAATGTATCTTGATATAGACTGTATATACAGTATATTTTAAGCTACAAAACATTGTGTAGAGTGCATTCTCATGTCAAAGTTAGAATTATTTTCCCTTCGTTCCCTGACTTACCTCTAGGAATGAGAACAGTGATACCGATGCAGACTCCTGTGCTGAGCAGTGTCCCCACTTGACTGTATCTTCTGCCAATTTTATCAAGGGACACGTAAGCAACTATTTTCGATGGCAATTCTATAGCCCCATAAATGAACTGAGTCAGGTAGAGGTTCAAGCCAAACCCGCTGATGTTCAAACTGATGCCATAGTAAGTGAAAGCCACTCCAAACCTGAAAACAAAATGTTGTTTAAACATTCATTCTTTAATACTTCTATCAATGACTTTTTAGCTATAGGGTTTTAGATCAAATGTTCCTACCATGTGATTCCTGTGAGCAGAGCAAATCTGCGCATCTTGGATGACTTCACCAGATCTAGATATGAATATGTTCGGTCACCTTTCCCTTCAGCAATGACCACGTTTGCAAGAGTCTGTGAACAAAAATGGTGTGAGAAAGATAATCATATAATTTTTTTTTTACATTTCATGTTGCACATTGCTACCTCTGGTCTGATCTCTCTGAGACTCTGTTCTCTGTTATTGACCAAGGCACATTTTTTCAGGTAATAATGAGCCTCTTCATGCCTGCCATTGGCTATGAGCCACCGAGCTGACTCTGGGAGCCACCTTGAGCACAGGAAGTAATAGAAAAAAGGTGATTTTTGAAACATGCACATCGTCTCATATGCTCATCTCACCTCCATGTGATCATAGCTGGAATCAGGGGAGCCGTGACAGTGAGGATCAGGTACCTCCAGTCATTGACAAAATAAGCAATTCCAGGTAATATCATAGAGCTGATGGTCCAATCCAAACTGATTAAAACACCAGCGATCGTTCTGTGTTCAATATCTGCCCATTCCACACCTGACAAACCAAAAGCATGCTCTAAAAAAAGTAAATTGCAATATTTTTAAAGCTTGTTTAGAAAACACTCACACAGGACGATCGAGATGATGCTGATGCCTGTTAGCCCCATTCCAGTGAAGAACCTCATCACAGCAAACGTGGTAAAGGACTGAGACAGTGCACTGGCCACCCCAAATGAAACGGAGATCAAGTAAGCCAACATCAGCATTCGTTTCCTTCCGAACCTGGTTCAGTCATGAAAGAGTAAAAAGATATCCTACAGAATTGTTTTGGAGTATCCAAGATTACTCATTCTACTTTATAAGTTAAGCGATTGTTTATGATGTTTATGAAGTGCTAGATCTCACCTGTCAGTCAGCCAACCAAACATGGCTGCTCCAACCATCACTCCAGCAAAGAAGATGGTTGCTGTGGCTTTGTTTAGACCTTTCTTATCACAGACCAAATCAAACTGAGGGAAAAAACAGACAGATAAGGATTTTTTTAGTGATGTTTAAAGGGATTATCTGGAAAACAATTTATTATTTGAAAATGTTTCCCATATCAAGGTCAAGTTTCAAAGACAAATTGGAACTGCTGTTTCTGCCCAAAAACTGTGTTTGTTTGTGTGTGCGTGTGTGTGTGTGCGTGTGCCTGTCTGTGTGCGTCATCACCCAATAAAAAAGCACTATATACACTTTGTGATATCAAGCAGTGCATTCAAACTTGTCATATAAAAAATTTCTCATATATATATATATATATATATATATATATATATATATATATATATATATATATATATATATATATATATATATATATATATATATATATATATATATATATATATATATATAAATTCTCACAGAGTCCCCAAACACCTCTTTTCAAATTATAAATGTTCCATATTTGAACTACTAATAAGTCATTTTTTATAAAGTTTTTTTAAGTTTTAGTATAATACATTTTTTCTATTTGGAATTTTTTTTTTTTTTTTTGCCGAAAGAAACAGAAAGCCCTCACCCAAAACTCAGAAAGTTAAGTACATTAACCCACTTTTCGGGAAGCCAAAATGTGTTGAAGATCCTTTTTTATCATTCAATGTTAACAATGACTGGAAATGGCTTTAAAGATTTTCCTATCGATAAAAATTATTGATATAATATTTGATCATTACCTCAGTAGCCAAGGTTGATTTAAAACTGCTGTTGTCAAACTCCCATCCATTCTGGCACTCCATCACAGGAAGTTCAGAGTTATTAGAAGAATTCGTGAGAAGATGAAACTGAGGATCAGAGAACATGTGACAGGAAACCGGAGTGCCATCTTTCTCAGCTGGAATCCTGACAGCAAGTCTCTCCTCACGCGTTAGATTCCCAAAGCTCCCGTCTGAATCCAGAGAACTGATGGCACAGTGGTGAGATGGGATGGCAGCGGTGAAGTTGTTCAGCAGGAAGTTAAAGGGTAGAGTAACTCTTGGAATCACCAAAAGCGCGATGATACTGATCTGGTATTTTCCAAACCCACCAACCTCAACCAACAGGTTTTCAAACTTCATCCTTGCTTCTTAACCTTCTAACAAAGCTCAGAAGAAGCAATGAGAGCAGTGTGAACCTGAGCTTGAACAAAAATACAGAATGTCACTACTCTGATGTAGATGATTAACATTTAGCATAATGTTCTGACACAAAAGACAATCTTTTATGTTTCGCTTCCTCGTTTTTCACTAAACAAGCATATGTAGACCTGCAAGATTTGGTCAAAATTAAACATAATTCGTTAATATAAAATGAAAAAATCTTTAAAATGTACACTGACAAACAGAAATGGCTGACCGCTAATTTCCATTTTCTTTTAGTAAATTAACATCTAAAACGGAGATTGTTTAAACCCTTGTCAAAGGATTGACTTTTGACATATCATTTGCTTTGGAGTTCTTAGCTTAATAAATGACTGTAGTAGTGGACAAGTACGGTAAACTGGGGGCAAATGGACAATCTCACTATTTCAATATAAGAATATCCCTTGAATGACCTCTCAGTTATAACTTTTGCTTTTACAATTATATTTACATTTTATGCAAACTACTTTCAATGCCTAGAAGAAACACATTCAATCAATTGCCATAATTTACTAAGGCACGGGAAGGTTTCTAAAAAAATAAATGTCTTAGTTTGAAGCCTGATTGCATTCAAATATGAACAACTTTAATGATTAGACTGATCAAAAGATCGAACCAAATTCTGGAACTATAATTTTTCCTAAACATTAGTAACAGCTGCATGGCTTCATTTCCTGAATGTACTTGAATGAAAGATAATATTATCTAAATGAGACTATTGCATATTTGGACGCTAACCCTAACCCCAACAATAACTATTATTCAAATATATGAAAGAGAGCCAAAGAACAAATACATATTAGTGTTAATATTATTACAGATTTAAACATGATGAAAAGAGGGCAAAGAAACCCGAGGTTGAGGTTCGAATCTCAGAGAAAGCAAATGTAAAAATGTGTTTCTTCAGTGAAATTTAAAGTCACTTTGTATTAAAAAATAGCTGCTAAAACATAAATGTGAAGATTTTGGACAGTTATAAATGTTAATGATCCTTCAGAAGAACCACATTACTGAATAAGCCATAGATCTGCTGTTCTTCAGGGCAGTTTGTGCTCTACAGAGAAACAGCATGAGCTCTCTGTGAATATATCACAAGGTTCACGTCTCTGTTTGAACACTGAACACAGCTGTGGAGATTCAAACCTCTAACTGTGTCTGGGAAATGTTCACTAAACAGCATGGTGTCTTTTGCTATGTGTACGCATAAATAAATAAAGTTTCACATTTTAAGTAGATTAAAAGTGGTTTATAGGATGTATAAGGATTCAAAAGATCCGCAAGTATTTTTCATTTTTACACAAACTACACATTTTAGTATTACTACATTTTCATATATTATAAGTAAGATCATAATGAACTCTTCCCCCGTAGGAAAAAATCTGTGAGTTCACAACTTGAGAATCAGCTTGGAACATAAGTATTATAAGTAAGATCATAAGAAAGCAAATATAAAGAAACTCACCCAGGAATATCTTTAATTCTGAAGTCTGGTGAATCTGTATGCTTGATGTTAAAGAGTTTGAAACAGCTGTTTTCTGTGGAACAAGAAAGAGCAATATTTCATGCTGTAAATGAAGGCTAAATTTAGCCCCATCCCCTCAAAGCACTCTCCTCTCCCTCATGCCTTTAGAGAGATGCTGGTAATAAATGTGTACTTACTTGTTTTGTTAGGTTAGGTATACCTTCCACACAAACAATACCTTACTGCAAAGAGTCTTAAGGCTGACAGGACTGTAAAGTTAAAATCCAGTCTGGAGAGGTGTTCTCTGTACAAGCGTCACTATGCGCGAAGTAAATGGAAGAAGACATTTCATCACAGGGGTTCGCTGTAAATTCTTTACTCCGAAACACCAATCAGAGTAATCAGCCATTGGTGAGATGACGAGCTGCTCCATTCCAGGAGCTTTGGCCTGCCAAGAAAATCTACTCCAATACACAGCACCAAAACAACCATAATCTTTATCCAAAGTTGATCTTCTAAAGAGTTGCTCTCTACTTTTTTTCTTTTTTTAACTAGTCTTGGTGCAGTGTTCATACTTTCTTGGAGCACTTGACTGATTATAGTCGCCTTTTCTATATGAAGAACAAAATTTACAAAGCAGTCGACCAAAACAGAGGTGATACTTGGGTTTATTGAATAGCATCATAGATACTTTATAATAATGTGTAATTCTATATCTCTGAAAGGTTGCTCTGTGGCATAAATATGATTCATGAAACACATTCATGCAAATCCTGTCATAGCAACACAATGAATAGAGACAATCATCCAGGAGAAGACATTTGTTGGTATTCCGAGCACAGATGAAACATTCTGGAACACACTTTTCTTTAAAACGACAGCATGCAACAGCTGTGCACTGGGTTTGGTCTAGAAGAAGCTCTCTATATTCTCTCACAGATAACACTGACCAGTGTGCAATATTTAGATCCTCTTGGATGTTTCATTCAAACATCGAACAGAATTGAAACATGACAGAGTTTTTAATGAAGAAACACTCAGATCGCTCCGTATTCATATAAACTCTACATCAGAATCCTGTCGAACACATGCTCAGGAGTATCATCACTGCATAAAATGACATTCTTGGGCACCCTTACAAGCCCCAAAAAGCTGCTTTAACACATGACTTCCTGCTCCCACTCACTCTGTTAAATGCGTGTTAGGTTGTATTGAGAAGCTATCATTCAGGTTCCTCGAGAACCTTTCAAAGCCCTGAAGTGGCACGTAACTCTGAGTAGTTCAAAGTCGTGCTTTGATTATCTACAGTTTTGCAAGACAAAAAGTAAAAACAAGAGTGGAAGATGGAAATTTAAGACACTTATACCTTCGATTCAACCAATACGGTAGAGAATCCCAGACAATGGGTGGGGCAGAGGTGATTGAATGAAAAAATAAGATATGTCTGTATTCGAGGGGTTTTGTTTGATCTAAAAATAACCACACAGTGCTCAGAATCCATGAAAATGACTGAGAATGTGGTTCTTTCCATGTAACCCATGGATGATTAATCCTGGTGTCTTGTAAAGCACAAATCTAAGGGCATTGCACATCAGGCACAGTTTTAAAATGTAAGTTACTTTTTCTATCGTTGAGTATGGTGTCTAGGAAGGTTGAGTCAGATGGGGTTAGGGTGGAGGAGTGGGACGCGGATCACTTGTTGAAGGGACCTGTACTGGAGCAAGATGGAGCTGGAGCTCAAGAGCGGGGGAACGAGAGCTACAGTGTTTTCCCATTTGTGTTCTGAAGCGAGGACTCTCTCTTTAATTTGCTTATTTAATATTTGTCTTTCCATATTGTTAATTTACGTTGTTCCAGATATACATTTTTCTTATAAGAAAGACTTTAGTAGTCTGGTTACGGACCATTTCGCTTTTGGATGTTTAAAAAAATATATATAAAAGCATTTATATGCATATAAACTGAAAAAACCTGAACACAGTAATCAGTTAAAGTAAAAAATTAATACAAATTTAAAATCAACCTTAATGTGACTTCAGATTGCCAAACTGCAGATGCTGTGTAAACAAACCATATCTTATTTTTCTTTTTAGTTGATAAAGACCTTTAAGCAAAACCTTGGATCTGTGTAAGCAAAAATTAAGCTTTTTATTCTATACCCCTATTTGTGTACGCATGGTTTAAGCAGAGAGATTCTACTAACCATGAGATTAAATCTATACTCAACAAAACTACTTTTAGCTCATTTAATTGTGATATATTTCAATGAATTTAAATAATTATCTTGAACAGTTAAATTAGATCCCGTTTAGGATGATAAACAGAGAAAACCTTATCCAACAACATAGATATGCAAAAGAAAAGCATAAAGAAAGCAAAAGAAAAAATAATCACATTTACATTGAGTTTCAGGCAACTAAAAGTTGATTTGTAATTAAATAACTGATCCAATTATGTTGTTTTTGTTGAATTACACTTTTGTACGGCTTTTAGGATTCTTATGATTTTTGACTTTAGCTTTGAAGCCGCAGAAGATCTCTACTTTGATGTAAAGAGGGATTGGTTGTTTTGCTTTAACACAATATTGGTGTTTGTGCTGTGTGCAAGAGAACCCGTGGAAGCTTGTTGTGATGGCAGCAGTTATTTCCTTTGCAGGTTTAAGGCATTTGAGGTGTGTTTGCCTGTCCAACACACATCATCACAGAAAACTCTGTCCTGTAAATGTCAGAAGTTTCCTCAGCAGAGGTATTTATGGAGCTGCTGCAGTCACTGGGCTGAATTGATTGTGGTGATGATGCTCAAGCATTGGAGCTCTTCTTCCGCACAGTGTAATTATCTCTGTTTAGTCTTTGACTCTGGATCTTTCTTTGCTTTCGTTGAGGTGGAGGAGTTGGTTTTGCTCTTTTTGGAGGTTGTATAGTCTTGAGGTTTAGATCTGGACTGGGAAGGATGAGATCTTTGCGCTTCATTGGCTGCAGGCTGTCGTCGAATGCGCTGAGGCGAAGGGCTGTCAGTGCGAGAGGTACCACAGCTTCGAGGGGAAGTGCTGATGCTTCTAAGCGTGTTTGCAGCGGAGATACGGGTAACAGCTCGGGTGGCGGCCCGATTTCCCTGTGTTTGGGATGTGCCTGAAGCTGGAGGGCAGGGTGGAAGGGTTTTAGAGGAGCGGAGTTGAGGTTTGGACGGCTGCTGATGAATGTTTGTGTGCAGACTTGCAGATTTGTGAATCCTGGGACTGACGGAACTGTTCGTTCTGATGAGAATAAGAAATAATGAAAGATTTCATTAGGGACTGTGAAGGGTTATCATAGAAACCTTTTTCATGAATAAACTCATTCAAGAAGAGAGATAAAAAAGCCTTTGAAAGGCTACTTTGGTTAGCGTTATATTTATTAGTGTAAGAGGTTTTAAAATTTCGATACATTTCTAATTTAAACATGACATAACCAAATGATAATATAGATCATATTCCCATAGGCAGTGTTAAAAACAAAAACAAATCACCTCCCTAGGCAGTGTTTATTTCCAAGATTATGACATGACCATCTGCAATTCAATACCTAATTTATAATAATACTGCAAATAATACTGCAATTTGAAATTGATTGCTCATTGTTCAAAAAGTTCAAAGTAAGAAACATTTACATTTAAATTGTAATCCCCTCACTCATGGGTGATCAGATTTACACTGGGACGCAGGGAAAGTGTAGCGCCCCAGTAAAATGTCATAAATGCTGCGTGGTAAATACAATTATCACATACATTTAGTTCTGAATTGTTAGCACATAAATAAACCTAATTTGTTTCAGATTTTTTATTAAAAATGCAAAACTCCCTAAGATAGGCAAACCTCCATCTCTATTTAGCAGGACCTGCAGACCTGGAGACCCAGCTGCTTGCTCACACTTGCATGTTCAGATCTGCAGTCTCTCACCAGAACAATAGTTTTCATATTATATAACATGAATGGAATTGAATTTACTGAGTATTTATTCAAAACTAACGTTTGTCTTAAAGGAGAATATTCAGCAAAATCCGAGCAAACCCTGTTTAGAAAAACAGAGTTCACTGTGTCAAAATAAAAGCCCTAAAAACCATCATAGGATTAGCCAGGTTATTATTCATATTTAAAACCATCATATAATATTACATATTAATATCTAATCCAATTTCAATTAAGTCAGTTTTATTTTAATTTTTATGTCCAAAAAGGGTCATTAAAAATCCAGGAGTTTCAAGTAGTTTCACCACCATACAGCAGGTATCATTGTCTTAAAAAGAAAAAACTAACCCTACATCCCAATCTGAATACTTATAACGCACCTTAAAGTGAATTTTTTAAAGTGAAAATTTATAAAGGGAACTGGAAAGCACTAAAATGTCACATGACGGAAGTAGTTTTGCTGTACTGCATGGAGGGCTCACTTGTTTGGGTACAAGAGAAAACACCTTCCACCCGAGCCCAGTGGATTGTGGGTAATAACAGCAGGGTGAAGGCCATTGATCTGCACTTCAGAATCGAACTGGAAAAAGTACACATTCGGAACCTGCTCGGATACTTTCATTATGTATACTACAGTCTGGGATATGCTAAATTTAATTTCGCTTATGGATAGTGTGGATAGTGCACGAGTTGGGATGCAGGACATGTTTTTGATTTCCCAAATAAGAGTCCTGTCTAATAAATGCCTGTACACTTTCATTTTTAGTTAAAAAAGCAACTCTGAACCTCAAACACAAAACTGTTAAATAAATGCTACTTTAAAAAGAAAATTAAAGTTCTTAGGCCTATGTTTGAATAAGTTTAGCAACGTAGAGTTATTGTTACCATGTTAATGGTTCTTTACAAATATTAACGGACAAAAGTTTGTATGAATGATTGGGACGTCCAGTAAAGATAGATGTCTCACCTGTACTGAATGAAAGACACAGATCTTTGGGTGTTGGGGAGAATGGTGGCCTTCAGCCAATCAGAAGAACTTCTAATGGGTGTGGTTGGCCGAGGGATCCTACTCTTGATCTTCCCATCTGCTCCGCTCTCTCCTCGAGCCGAGTCATCCGATTGATGAGTTTCATCCTCAGACGCAGTCGTCGAGTGTGTTGGAGACTGTGAGGAAGCGGAGCGAGAACGAACCAGGTTTGTCTGTTTCCGCTCCAGAACGAGGCGAGCCAGCTGATGCTGCCTGCTTTTGCGGGTTCGCAGTAATTGCTCTTGACTCGTCTGCGACGACCTGTCCGAGCCGGTTTCCTCCTCTGACGTGAGCACAGGAATACGACTCCTCCTCTGCCTGAGAGGTTTTCTGTCAGGAGAATTAGCCTCTGGTGTAGATATTTTCTTCTCCTCTCCTTCTCTGGTTTCTTCTGGGGTCTCAGTAGCACACACTTCCTGCTCACTTTCCCTTTCTTGTTTGAGATCTGCTCCATCTTCGGTTTTGGTTTCTAATGAGAGTTTTTGCTCATGGGATTCAGCTAAAATTGCAGCCACTGATTCTTGTCGAATGCTTTTATTTACATGTTCTTCATCATGCATTTCAAACTGAGCTTCATGCTCCTCCTTTTTCTCTTCAACTCTTTCATTATCCATCTGTCCTTCCTCAAACTCTTCCTGTTCTTGTTTCTCTTTGTCTGTCTCCTCACGCTCACCTGGCACCTGCTCTTCCAGTCCAGGTGGACGTTGTCTTGCTGTCATGATGTTGAGATGGGTCGTTTCAGCGATGTGGATAAAGGTTCGTTCCACCTTGGTGAACGGCGGCGAGCAAGAACCGCTGGTGATCACAGCTCCTGTTGCCATGACGATAGGCCTGGGCTCTGATCTGATGAAGGAAGAGATGGTCCCGGGTTCAGATTCTTCTGGCACAGGCCGCTCTCCTTGAGGTGTCAGTGCAGCAAGTGTTCCCTGTCCATCTCCGGGTGAAACCTGCCCATTACCAGCTGACACAAGCACCAGCGTGCGTGACCCTTCCTCTTGATCATGGTCACGATGAGCAGGGGCGAGAAGGGTGGATGCTGCCCCCTCTGGGCTTCCCTCACTGCTGCGAGGGCTTCCATCACTGCCCGAGCCTCCAGCTTTTAGTCCATCTTCTCTCAGATCTTCAAACATTAGGACACCAGAAAGAAAGTCGACTCGCTTCAGACGTGTCTGAGATGAAGAAGACAACGGCTCTGAAAGGGGCATCTATGGAGCAACGAAATAGAAGGACTTAAATTGGTAAAAAAAGGACTTAAAATATAACTTATAAATAGTCAAGTACTTAAAATATGGACAATTTCAGGTAATTTGAAACACTTCAGCAAATGAAACACTTATCTATTGATTCATTCTCCTGTACTCCCTCAAATCAGTTCACAACTGTTTTATGAGCAATATAAAAGTCCAAACAATGTTTTAAATATTTGATTCAATTTCAAATCATACTTTAGTAATGCAAAATTTCCAAAACTAGTTATGTATTTTAAAAGACAAGACAAATCTAAAACGTAACAGTTTGCACTACAGTCAACTTCATACAAATGCCAAAATACCACAATTTTTAAATCCCATCTTTGTTTTTCAAAACATTTATGCAGTGATCTCTCCTTTCTGTTACACTCATGGATGGTCCGTGTTGAACATAGTAAAACATTTTCCTGGGTTAACTCATCTTCAATTCAAAACACAAAATATATTTCTAAGTACGCAAATTTAGTTTGTCGGATTCTAATGTGTGGCTTTCAGCAAGACTTTTTTTAATACAACTATCTTAATGTCTTTGTGAAAAAAAAAAGAATAAAACCTTAAAATAATTCAAAGTTTAGTCTGTATCCTCAAATCCTCTATGATGCCTTCCTGGTGTACTTTTCTCCAAAACCACATAAAAATGCTTTTTATACAAACATACTTTAGAGCATTTTTCCTCTCAGATTGATCTCTGCTCACCCTCGGGTTCTCATTCCCTCACTCGCCTCAGATCACAAATTGTTGTTCTTTGTGAATGTTTGAACAGAACATCAGTAAGAATACATAAACACCTCTATGATTAAAATGGATGATATACTAAACTGTACACATGGAATATTTACACCTTTATCAAGACATTGATGCAGAGTTTTAGACAGTGTTAGCAATGCACTTCTGGTTATATGCTAACTACATTCTGTTGCCTGTTACCTTAAATTGTGCAAAGTCGAACCTGTCCCAATCAAATCATTTATATCCTTAAACCCTTTCAGACCAGGCTTCCATCCCGATGGACACCACATTAAGTCATTTTTGGAACTATTGCCTTTTTCCTGACTTTTTCTATTTCTTATGCAGTAATATTATCTAAAGGATGCCATTTTCTCCAAACACAAACTCAAACATACTCCTTGTTTTTTTCATGTATTGTTTTTTTTTTGCACACAGATTGAGCTGTTAAACGAATTGCGTTTACTTTTATAATACCTTTGTAAATGATCATTTCATTTCATCATGTAATAACAAATGAAACAGACAAAAACGAGATCTGAAGAGTTGGACAGGGTAATTAATAAGTGTTGACTAAAGTTTAGTTTTTTACGACTTTCATGTAAAAAATTCAAGTGTTAAAAACAGCTATTTTCAGATTGTCATGTTTGTTATACCCCAAACTTTGCAATACAAAGACTACAAGACTAGACTGCATAACTCAAGCAGTGGAAGGATATTTGAAGAGGCCACAAATGTATGTTAAGCAATGTTTTTGTGCAATAGTTGGGTCTAAACATAAATATAACAGAAGTAAATAATTAATTCCTTACAACAGAACTGATGAGGATGTCAGGATGAAAAAACCTGACGAAATCATTATTGAACTCAAAAATCAAAGACTTTCAATCAACTTTCAATCACACTGCAGAAATACCTAAAAGAGCTATATTCATCACCAAACATCTAAGCCTAGTTCAAGCAAGTCCAAACTTAGAACCGACAACCTTATCACTTTTCTCATTATTTACTTGTGATTTGGTTGTATACAAGCTTTGCAGGATTGTCTTTTTACATACATAGTTAAAAGGCACAAAAGTCCATATGTACAATTTCATCTTTTCTTCTAAAAACGTTTTAGCCCATTTGTGATTCAAGCGTACACTTAAAGACAGTCCTCAGCCATATATACAGCAGCGGACAAACACAGAGAGAGAATGAAATGAAGGAAAGAACCAAACTTAACAGAGCCAAAAGAGCATGTTTGTACAGATCACAAGTTTGCAATTCACTCCCTAAAGAGTTTATTGCACTTGCCATTTAAACACGACCCTGATTCGCTTGTTATTAGCCTCCTATGTATAAGCAGGTGTAGAATCAGCTTCTGATTAACAACAATCGCCAATAAATTCAATCAGTGTATGATACAAATTTCAGGTAACTGATTCATATCAGCAAACTGTGAAAGTCTAGACAATATTACACACTGCTAAAAATATTATTAAAAAGAAGCCTTTCAGTTCGAGGATAGACTCTGCCGACTTTCATGTGAGCTCAAGTTTGACCCAGATAGAGATTGCGAGAGGTTATGAAAATTGAATAGGACAAAATAAATATGCAATAAAATCCATTTGGCTCAAGCATAACTTAAAGCAGTGCATGTGTCATTGGAGGTAATGGGAAATATTATTTACATTCTTTCAGCAAAGCAGGATACATATTTCTGAAATACTGTCAAGTGATGTGAACCCAAACTATTGTTCTATATATTTAAAACAGGTATTTTTTATAGATTTTAACCAGGAAAGAAACAATACATCTCCTGAAAATCATACAATATCACTATCTTTCAAAGGTTTGGGGTCTCGTTATGTAGATTGTTAGAAACATATTAATCCTTGTGTTTAAAAATTCATCGTAGTATTCTTTCCCTTTGAAGAACAGAGTAATGGCCGTTAAATATAATTCGCCATCACAGAAAAAGAACACCCTACAATTTTCATTATGTTGCAATACACTTATTATTATTATTAGATTCAGATTATTGTGCACACAATTCAAAACACCAACACTTTGAAGGATAGTAAATGTGAAATGGCATAGATCAAATTTTATTCTGCTCACTATTACCCTTTATATAACAAGTCTATACAAAGTGATTCGATCTGCTCCCAAATTCTCGGTTAGGAAGACATTTGGATTTGGATTCTCGTACAAAACTCTCTCAAAAGTACAGCAAAGTTGATTCCTCACCCAAAGCAGCACGTATGACTGAAGCCAGCTCTTACGTCAGCAGAATTCAAAACTAAACATCTAATGTTTTATCAATATATCTGTTTTATCAATATATCAATATTTCTAGTTTATGAAAACTTCGGAGCTGATGCTGCAAATCAGAGGCTAAGAAAAGGTTTTATGGTTTCCCTTCAACACTGATACACCAGAATATACTTTTAACATGTGATCTTCAAGTGGAACATTAAACACTTTTTTAAATAAATTTTTACAACACATTTACCGTTTACTGTGAGTCGAAACTGAAAGGATTCAATACGTAAAAATAAGTGGCTAATGAGTTAAAGCTATAATGTTTCATGAGATATCGAACATTCCCTAACCAGGCACACCCTCGGTTGAAACAGAAACGAATGCATAGAGAATAATCCTAGAAAAATTATAAACACAAATTCAAACGTCGAATGAGTATAACCAACAATAAAATGCAAGTCTATATATAGATAAGCGTGGCATGATTTGGAATACAAATAGTATAACTAAAGTTGTTGGCGAGTTGTTTCTTGATACTAATGTAGGGTATTACTTAAAATTGTTAAATTTTGACTAATGCAGTGAATTAGTCAAGTCAAAATCTGGACACAAACGCTATTATAATGTTAGTGTAAATACAGTATCTGCATATATGTATTGAATTATTAATGCATGTAACAAAATTAAAGAAAGCGGCTCAGTCTTCCTTTTACACTTCTATTGCCTTGAGATCTATTGCACCGTAAATTTTATACTTTTGTAGTCCAGAGCTTGTCAATTTAAGTCACAGCTTGAGATATGTTATTCTGTCCTTCATAAAATACTATTTGTATATAGTATATTTATATAATTTTTTTTAAACCCAGATATGGAAGACATTAAAAAGTGAAAATATAGGATACTGCCTAATTTATGATATAAGATTGTGCCCTATTGCTTTATACCCACCTTTCACCCTAGCAGCTAATATAAAGTCATGTGGCTTCATATCAAATCATTATCATGTCTGAATTTTAACAGAAATCTTTCTATATTAGAGGAAATATCAACAAAACATAGATATACTGCTAGTCTCATTCATTTCTTCCTGTATCATTTAACAAACAAAACTGAATCCACATATACAAACGTATCCAAGCATCATAACTTTACAGGCATAAACCTCTTGAGGCTGTATTATATGCTTTCTATATCTGCACACAGACAGCCATCAGATGCATCTGTTCTGCCAAGCTTGCTTAAGAAAGTCCTTCGTTTTATCTGGAGGTGCTTGTTTGGCGCTTGACAGGTTCTGTATGTGCTGAAATCTTAGTGATGCTAACAGACTGTGCAAAAATAGCATAGCAAGCCCCGGCTGTCCTTCGAGTGTCCTCTGTGCACACACAGCAGGCGGATCAGCCTGTTCTACACTGCCTTTGGCCAGCGTTCACTGTAATTCAATGACATTCAACCCTGCATACTATAACATAATCTAGACAGCTTCAGCTCTGTCAGTGCACTCTCAATATGACAGAAAACCTTGAGAACACTGAAGCATGTTATGATATTCTACTCAATGCTGTCCCACCACAAGCCTCATCGGAAATATTCTTCTAAAAATAGCAATTTTCCCTCAACAATTTCTAAGTTTTTCAGGCTTGACTATTTATAGAGAGAATATAAACGCAACTATTTTAGTGAATAATTGGAAACTACTGAATTCACACACAAAAGCTTAAGACAAATTGTCATTTTAGAAGCACATTTCAGAGGACAGTTAGAAGTTGCTGCAGGTGAATTCTTTCAAAGTACTATTAACGGAGACAAAAAAAACAATCTCTCCATCTATTTAGTGAGTGGTTATAGTTCTTCCAAACCTGATAAAAACACATCTTGTGCAACAACAGAATAGTTGAGAAGAAACATTTCGCCAATATCAATAAAAAAAATTTAAATGGCAAACGTATAAATTAGCAGTAAAACTTTTACAGTTGTTTCTTCATGTGGTATGGAATGTAAATTTACGAAAATCAAAGAAAAAATGGCAATTACAAAAAGAGCGACAATAATCAAATGTATAAAAATTGAAAAATGTAAACCATTTCAGAAATAAACTTGCATAAATCGCATACATTCTCTCGCCCCAACATCTCACAATCCCGGACCAAGTTTATTGCCGAAGCTTCCGTGCTGACTTGTTAATCCATGGCCACAAAAAAATGGCCCCCATGCTCTGCTCCTATTAAAACCTCATGCCCCATCTGCACCAGCGTATGTTGATGGTGGGCGAATCATGTCTTATTCATAAGTTTGGCCAGCATTTGCTGAATATGGAGGCGTGGGATGTTTAGTACAGAATGCCTAGCTCTGCTGTTGCCTGGCAACAGGGGCATGTGTCTGCGATGGGTGTGTCGGTGGGCGGGGCTACTCTCAGCCGATCGGCTACGCTGAATGGCTGCTCCCCCGAGGATGGGGTCATGGGGAAAAGGCTCCGCATCCATGGAAGAGGAGGAAAACACATACGATGCCAGTCTTCTCAAATGCGCGGGCCTCGGCAATGAGTGATGTGGGTGTGGCCTGTCCTCCTCCAACTGAAAAAGACCAATAAGAGCGGAGGAAAAGAGGAATCAGGCTGAGGAAAGACTATTATGTGATGTGAAGAAAAAGTGTGTTTTTGATTAAGGTTTTGTGTGATACACACAAAAACACACTGATAATATCAGGAATTAAACAATACTTAATTGTGCTGGTGGTTCATACAAATGAAAGTGCCGTGACTGAGGACGAGACCAGCCCACATCAGTGTGAATGTCAAATAAAGTCTTGCTGTGTAAGCTTTGGGTGGCTGAATGTGTGTTCTATATGTAGTGAAGGAGCCATTGCACACACACTGGTCTTGGATGACCAATGAGCAAATTAAACTTGGCCAGAAATTGTTGGGCACGACACACACATACACACACATTCACAAGCAAAAAAAAAATCTGTTTATAAAATATTTTTGTAAAACAAAAACCTGGTTAAATTTATTTTTTCAAAAAAAAAAAAAAATCTATGTGAAACTGATGCAATAAGAAATTGAACTATGCACCCTCTATGGTCAAGCTCCCATATACTTCTGGGACGACCAAAGAAATCCTTGCTGCAGCATGTTGAGGACTGACTGGAGTCATGTACGCATGTACAAAAAGGCCACTAACTTTAACAGACATCAAATAAGGCCAAGAGCAACTTATTCTAATCCTTTCTGCTTTATTTTTTTGACTTACTGTTGTTTCAGAGTCTGGAAGAACACAGCCATTTTACAATGGGTTATTTTACAAAGGCACACCTGTAGGCTGGATTTTGTCAGAGACTAATTTAGATGTAGAGCAAACAACACAGTACTTCTATTAAAAAAAATCGTAAATATTTTTTTTTACATGTTTACTAATGCTGTTTGGGTTGCTCATACAAGTACATGCTAAAATTCCATTGTTTACTGGCACGCTTGCTCAGATCAGCATAACGAGTTCAAAGTTTGCTGTTTCCTCTTAATGGAGTTTATGAAAATTGATCAAATCAGCAAGCCCTACTTGAGTACATCCATAGATCAAGTTATATGCCTCATCAAACCGGTCATTCTGGAGGTAATAAAAAAAAAACTAAAACAAGATATAAAGCAATTAATTTCCAGACAATTAAATTTTGTAAAATGACAGTATCCATAATATTGGTTCTCTAAGAATGGTACACAGTAAAAACTCCATGGCACATTCTCCATTTTACTAGATTGATTATGATTGGTATGGTTAGCCGGTATTTTGATAAAGAATAATTCTAAATGAGAACTTTACTATTTGAGATCAAAGCTTCAGCATTATATGGCTATTCACACAGAAAATTAAATTCTCAAGAGACACTTTTTAATATCCACAATTTAAAAATTATAAAATACACTCAATATTTTTGTAAATCCCTGCTTGCAAAATAAGTCATTTTAAAGGTCATTTAAACTCTGAAACTTTAAACATTATTTCTCATAGTTGAATCATTTCCATATAAATTATATTTAGTCCTATTCATTCTCAAACACATCATCTATGTTTCTTTTCACATAGATGGAATGAAAGCACAAACACAATCATTCAGATTCAACCAACAAATTACAAAACTACAACAACAATTCAATCTATGTCTGTGCTCAGGCATAGATTAGACAAGATGTTTAAACTTAAAAAAAAAACTTTTAAGGTCTAACCACATTCAGGAAAGAAAATATTGTATCCTCTCTCAATTCTACAGCTCAACACAGAACTTTAAACTCTTCAGACTCGTTAATGTTAAGTTGGATCTTAGCACAGGTTGACTAATAGTTTTGATTAGACTGGATAGGTGAGGAAAGTAAAGATATTGTAACACAACTTGCATTTTAATGTAGATATAAAACTATTTCTGTAAACTCTAACAATGTCAAAGAGAAAAACTCCCAAAATGACGGCATCATTAAACTCATACTATAACACTAAACTCTCACATACACACATAAGATTCTTACCACTCCATCAGGTCCAAAAGGCTCCGACTCTCTTCTTCTCGGCCCCGTGTGAGGCAGCGCGTGATAGGGTGAATGTCCAGAGCTCGGTCCTGCCCCTTCCTCTGCTACAACCATCATTCCTCGCTTCGTTTTAGGTCGTACAACTGCTTCAGCTCCTCCCACTCCATGCACTCTCCTCCTCCTTTCTTCATGCTCCTCCAGAGGTCGCAGTTCCTCCGGTTCCTCATCTGTGGTACCAGAGGTGGTGGGCTCTGCCCCAGGATGGAAGTCTTTCAATTCGGTCTCTTTATCAATCATCACCCACTCCCTGCTTTCAAAGTCTTCCTCCTCAGCAAGAGGGACGGAGCGGATGAAGGCATTGCTGTGAGCCTCCTGATCTGCATCTACTGAGATGTCATGACGACCTCCAGCCAGTCGGTCACCCTGCCCAGCCTCTATAGACAGCATTTGAGCCGGCTGCGATGAGTAGACGTGCCTGGATGGAGATCCCAGCATGTCTAGACGAGAGCTGTAACAAAACACACAAGGGCTAAGACCATGGCACTAAGCTAAGCTTCTGTCTGAACCTCGCATTGAAACTATGAGAATAAGGGCTTTTTCTGTCTGTGCACCAGCACTGTGGAACTCTCTTCTGGGTGAACTCAGGCATTACAACCTTTTTAAATCTCATTTTAAAAACTATGTTTTAAACCAGCGTATGATTGTTCTGATTAAATGTTTATTGCTTAATCTTGTTCTAGTAATTTTATTTAGTATGCACTTTTGCTTTATTGATTAACTTTTGTTTTCTGTACAATGCTTTGACAAGCCAGCATTAAAGGAGCTTTATAAAAAAAAGTTTATTATAAATTGAACATCGCATATAACTTAACTTAAATAAACCCTGAAAATGTCAATATTTTCTGGCTGATCACAAACCATTCAATGGATTTGATAGTCTGAGGATGATGCTTGACATCATATGAGTATATAATAAATGACAAAAGATGCAATATGTAAGATGTTTCACACAAAAAAATTGGAATCTTTGTCTCAAAAATCAGTTTTTTAAACTTGTCATTTGATGTACTTTAGATTTTTTCTTTACAGGACTTACAGATTAGCGCATCTTTCTTATTGTTTCATGGTCATGTTTTATGGGACATAATTATATTCTTGGCCTTATTTAAGTGAACATAAACACTGGTGCCTTTTTGTATTTAAAAATGAAAGATCTTGCATGTCTACATTTTTATCCTTTATAGATGTGGTCATAGTGATTGTGGTCATACTAATAAACTTTACTTCATAACCCTTAAGGTAGCATTATATAGTATTCCTATTTCTACCTCATATAATTAACCAAGCTGTTTTGCTAAAAAGTAAAAAGCACTGTATAAAATTATTTTGATTGATTGATTGAATGATGATCATACGGTAAAAGATAGTTAAATGCATTAGTAACTGTACAATCCAGCCAAGCTTATTTATTTCCAACAAAATGTGATTAATTGTATGAAGCTAGGCCATGAATGTGAAGGTTTTTTTCACCCTTCAGATAATAGTGGCTCCAGTCCTATTTATTCCCACGCTTGCAACTCGAGTCATATTGTTGGGAGACAGTATGAAGTGGACAAAGTGCTTGGAACATGTTCGTATTTAATCCACAGCTGGCCGACATTTATTTGTTAACCAAAAGGTTGCCATATGTCAATTTACCTATTGATATGCTCACAGTGATATGTGAGATCACATTGTTCTCTCTCTAAAACACATACAACACTACTGGTTCATACTTCCTAACATTGATTTAAAACTACAGTTGATGAAATGTGAAAACAACCTGCCTTATCTCTCTCCACTAGAGAGAATGAAATGACCAGACCTGTCTTTCTTACAATTATTTTTTACATTTTATCATTAAAAAGTAGCTTCGACATAATAAAGTTCATCTAACTAAATTTGTCCAGACGATCAGCTTGGAGGTAGATAATATACAAGCTGTTTTTTACAGCTTCCCTCTGACACTCTTTCACCTCACACTCTGAGCTCTACAATCTCACCGAGAGGAAGAATCCGAGTCATAATTCTAAACTTGGAACCCTCCTCTAGACAGCATGCCGAAACTTTAGAACACACAAAATAATGATTATATTCAAGCACTCTGCAAGGTGGGTTTACTTTAAAAATACAGGTAATACTTTCAAGTACAAATTAAATCATTACACAAATGATTTTGTCATGAAACTTAGCTTTAGAATGTTCGAATGTCTAACCTTACTTATAATTAAACGGCATTACTAACGGCGCTACTTTTTTCAGTAACGTGTTATCAAACCGTTACAACAACATTACCGCGACGGTCCATAAACTATTTGTTACTACAGCCACCTATATTTGAGATCACTAAAGGGGCTTTAATGCAAGCGCGTCTCTCAACCAGAGCGCCTCTCTGAGGTTTGAGTGTGTACATGTTCAGTGCAGGAGCGGGACCCATCCTGATGATTTGCATGTCTGTGAACATGGTGTCACTGGAAGAACGTAATGATTGGCTGACCGTCAATCGTTGGCCAATCAGAGGCAGGATAGGGAGGGTCTTTACACACAAAACCACGACAGTAACCGTTGTTCACATTAAAGACCTCGAGGCTAAACCACGACAGGTTATTTTTCACTAACTGGAAGTATAAGCTCTACCTTTCCCTCGATCAGATGGAAGCCAAGAATGTTTATGATGTAGAACTTGTGCACTGCAGAAAAGTCTTTCTTCGTTGGTGACTAGTAATTCATAATGAAGCAGCTAACATGATTACACAGCACCACCAAATTAGTGACTAGGAACGCAGATGATAACATTAGCTCTGCTCACAGAAGGACATAAAACCACGAAACCCAAGTAAGTAAACCTGATTTTCTCCTCTATAAACACTTATAACTCAGGCAGAATTAAACTAAATAGTAGTTTAATATTTATTGTTATTATTTGTTTATTTTTGTTACTGAAAGGTTATGTTCTGGGCAATAAACCTTTTAATTTCTAAACCAGTAATATTATTTTATGTGTTTTATATGATAACCAATATAATATTATGTTGTCCATTGGATCTTGAGTCCAACGCCTTAACCACTCGGCCAAAATTAACTAGTAACTATAACTAATTACTTTTTGAAAGGCACTTGCCAAACACTGCTAACTAAAATCTTATTAAAATCTTAATTGTGAAATGGGTACAGAGATGATAAAACAATTTCTTCCTTTCTGAGAAACTTCCCTTGCCTGTGTGTCTTCCAGCAGGGTTAAATGTGTTGAATGACCTTTAGAAAGGTCAAATGTCAGCCAGAAAAACAACATTCTCTCTCCTCACCGCCTTTCGACTCCATCTCCTCTATCTTCAGCAGCAGACAAACGGTCAGATTCTGGACTGTTGACTCTATGGTACCTTGGAGGGCGGGGCTGAACTTCACAGTCTCCACCCCTTCCAGGAGAAACAGATGGGCCATCTGCCGCAGGCTCTTCCCCATCCTCTGCCGCCACCTGAGTCTGGGGTGGAACAAACATATGGACCAAACAATCATCATGTTCACCTGATAATGAATAAATGAGAACACGTGTTGTAATCCCTGTTGCTAATCACCACACCACATTTGGAAATGCATGCTGAAAAAGAGTACCTTACTGACGCTGATCCTGAGTTTGTTACGGTTGAAGTCAGTGTCAGCCCATGCTTCACCAGCAGGAACGCCTGGTTCTGGGTCGCTAGGCCTGCTGGGTAACAAACCAGGTGGAGCATTCTCTTGGTCACTCAGGTGTTCATCTTGCAGAACATCATCAGTGTTCTCTCTGGGTAATTCCCCTGGAACTGGGGTCACATTTAGCACTCTGAAAGAGAAGCCAGATTCATTTCACAATTCCAAAGGAGATAGGAAGCTGTCTCCAAAAAAGTGCACCTGTGTAAAAACTCACCCCACAATGGCAGCCGTTTGTCGCGTGTTTTGTTGCGGTGGGGTGTATGTGCTAGAGGGGAGGGCTGTATCTGTGCCTGCCTTTTCCCAATCGTATGGCTCATTTTCAGTTATCACTCTGTCCTTCATGCTGTTCTCAAATACTGACATTAGCAGCTAGAGCCAACAGAGGGAAAGGGATGACAAACATTGAATTTCATTTTTAACAGCTGCAGACAAAATTGCTTTGTGTCTTTTAATTTTGTAGGTAAGCTAGTTTTCAGTGAACAATCCTTGTTTCATTCATTGCAGAAAAGGTCCATATTTTGTAAAACATTTTTACAGATGCTTCAGTAAAGGGGACAGATGCCCATTTCTTAAAAAAAAAAAAAAAAAAAAAAAAGATAATTTAAATAATTCATGGTTTGCATAAAACTTTTTTTTTTAATAAACTTTGGTTATTTTTGTCAATAGTATTGTGAAACAACACATGTTTCTCTTTAAATAAAAATGTCTGGCCCTTTAAATGATCCTGAACTCCATCTGATTCGCCCCCACACTCTCAAGCGTGCAGTTCTCCTCAGCGAGTTGTTAGGAGCAAATGTCTGCTGTTCTGCTGTTCTTCATGCCAAAACCAACATATCATTTTATTCTTCATTGGATAAAATCCAAATTTAGCCAAAAAAAGGTTATGTTTCTCACAAGTCTCTGACAAGAGTTGTCGAAAGGATCCTTAGGCTGAGTTCCATTTCTCTCCCTTGGCCCTATCATTTACCCCTAACCCTCCATTTTGCACTTTCATGTGAGGGGTAGGGGTGTCCCAAACCTCCTTTGAACTAAGGGTTAGGGCTTTAGTGAAGGCGAAGTCTGGTCAGACCCGCATTTACAGACCGAGGGCTTGAGAAGGATTTCCTAGCATGCAACGCATGATGCAAGAACGGATTCATTCAAGATGGCTGACAAAGCGAGGAAATAGATCCACAAATGTAAGCAATTTCTTGTCATTTATAAAAGTTTAGAATTGTTTTATATTAATTTATTAATGTCAGAAGTGCATATATAGGTCAAATATTGAAATTCATGGAATTAATAGTTTCATATGGAGGAGAGAAAGTGTCACAATAATTATGTAACTATTTAATTCATTAATTAAATAAATGTGACATTAATTTAAAAAAAGTGGATTCAAATTAAATAAAATAAAAGGTGTAGGTTTAGGCCAGTCCAGCACTTACTATTTTAAACTAATTTACTTCATCAAGCTAGTAAAATAAAGAAATTAATGAGTCATTAAACTTGTCAATAATTAATTAAAATGAGTATTAAATAAGTAATTATATGTAAAAAGAATATAAATAAAATAATAGAATATAAAAAAATACATGTGTTATTACATGTGCAATTAATTCATTAAATACACATTTTCTTTATGAAGTATTATTTATGTATTAAATTAATTAATGCATGGTTCTCCTGTTGCAGCGTTTCATGAATTTATTTTATCTCAAAGTCTGAGGATTTACAGCTGCCAATGTAACATTAACAATTTGCAGGAAAATGACTTGTTTACCTGATAATCTGGTTTGGTGAAGTAATCTAAATCCAGGACATGATCATAAAAGATATGAAACTCTGCAGGCATGTGTTTCAACAGCATCCTGTGCTCATAGCGTTCTTTAATCTGTCCCACTTGCTCCTGTTCATCAAACACATAATACATGCAATTAACAGTAAAAACAGTAGGAAGGACTTAAATAATTCAACTAAAGCTTTTAAGTCTGAGCAGAGCAGATGTTGATAGACTCTTTTCAGCTCCATTAGTCACTAGGGGAGGTGAGTTTGCTACAGGATTCTTACCTTATCTTTTATTTTTCGCCAGGGTAATTGTCCAACAGTAAATTCTACCAGCATATAAAACAACGACCACAAATCATCATGACGGCCCATTTCCTGTTAAGAAGTGTAACATTAATATATATATATTTTGCTCTTAGAAAAACTGTTACTTAGGCTATGGTCAAAGAATTCCTCAAGAAACACAAACGAGGGGACTGACCTTTTTTGTTAAAAAAATTTTTTTTTTTTGTTAGGTACTTTAAAATGTGCTTACCTTGTTTTTATGAGCATTAATGGAAGCATAGCGCACTGTTCCTCTGAACCCAGCCACAGTTCTTGGCTAAAAGGAACATTTCATAATCACTTTCATTTCTGTACTTTAAGACACTGACGGAAACAAAGGATATATAATCAACTTAAAGCAAATGATTTGAAATAAGTATTGAAAAGAATGAATTAACAAGAGCGATACTTGTTTTGCTACTTTTATGCCTATTAAAAATCTGTTCTAGCATTTCTGTTTTTGTTACAAGTGCAATCAATCACTATTGTTAATAATAACAACAATATCATTATAATACAATTTTATTATAAATAAACCAGGTGGTACTGCATGTCCGACTTTAAAAAGATTTGAGGGTTCAATGTTTGACATTTGCTCATGCCAATAGAGAAGAGTACATTTTCAAAACCTTCAAAGGGTGAAGAAGCAATCTTTCCAAGATTTTGTAAAACTCACAATATGATTGTTGCTATGGTAACAGGGACAAACATCTTTGGCAGGGGAGCATGCGAGTCAACATGAGAGCCAAAACAGAACTGCAAAACAAAACTGAGGGGGAAAAAAAAACATAAAATGAATTCCAACACAAACACATACATAACTAAATCCCGCAGAGAAAGGCAAAAATAAACAAACAAGGATGCATGAAACTGACAATGCTAAAGTTTGTTTACATGTACAGCCATTGGTAAGTATAAGATTTTCTGGAATATGTTTGATTATTTTTCAATCTTCATCTTTTTCTTTAAAATTATTCATCCACTGATGAATACAAAAATGTGCTATGTGGTGGTTTAATACTTGTGATTCCAAAGGACACTCAAAAGTGTTTTTTAAAGATAGAATAACACTACAGCAGTTACAAAATTGGATTCAATAAAAAAAAAGTTCCTAAAGGCAAATGTAAAACATAAAAAAACACTAAAATAAATCAAACAAAATGTGGCTACTTGGGTAATGTTACCAAAGGCAACTCACCGGCCGAACTTCACCATTGGTATTTGTGTATTGCCGCGCCAAACCAAAGTCCAGCATGTAACACTTTCTGCAGGTCGATGGGAGACGGCCCATTGCAAAATTTGACTAATAGTAGCAAAGAAAATCAAATGAGAAACATGAATACAGAATGGGAATCTGAAAAAAAACAATAATATACATGAGACGTACAGGTTTAATGTCTCGATGCAGGAACCCCACAGAGTGAATGGCTTCTATGGACTCCAGCATCTGTTTCCCCAAGCGAAGAGTCGTGCTCATACTGAAGGTACCCCGAGGCTGACTCCGCCGGAGATCTGCCAGATTCCTCCCCTTAAACACAGCATAATTAACACATGAAACTACAGTCCATATAAGAACATGCAGCCTGAGACAAAAACAGCTAAAATATTGTACCTGCAGCTGCATGACGACGTAATTGAACTTGTCGTTTCTTCCACATCCAATAAATTTGCAAACATGATTCTTTCCTGGAAAAAAGGAAAGTCACAAGGACATATAATTATAGGTGACACATGTGCCGCTTTCTGCATGAACTGCTGAGGTACACAGAATTGAAAATATGCAGCAAGCATGTACAGAGGCAGTGATGTGTTATCCCATCATGTTCTCTTTGAAGGTTAGTCAAGACATGAGTGCAGCAGAAAAAAAGAGGGAGACAGAAAACATGTGGATACGCCACTCTCCTTCACTTCTTCACGCTCATCGGGCTTTCAGACTCCCAAAGGAACTGCGCTTCGAAACTACAGCTGCGGCAACAGCCTTGACGGCATAAACAGGACAGTATGAGAGCGCAGGACAGTATTGCTCCTCTGAAAACATTATGGCACGCATATTAATAAATAATTCAATTTTTGCATTTCTTTAGCTCAACAGGCTCAGACGTTTTTACCAGTGTCTGTTTCCACTAGCTCATATTGAGCAAATTATGAGGTACAACCAGGATTGCCTGTCCAAAACAGGACATAAGTAGAATTGAGTCTTCAGCTCACCAGAAGCATTTTTAGACTTGGGAAGGAAATGTTTTGGAAATAAAGGGGTGACAATGCAAACTCCATTCTGGGAGGACTTCATAAACGTTCAACTAAGAGGCAGCAGCTCTACTCGTGGCACATAAAAAATTCATTCATTCATTGATCTTCATGTCGGCTTTCTTCCCTTTCGGGGTAGCCACAGCGGAATGAACCACTAACTCTCTGTTTTACATGGCGGATGCCCTTCCAGCCGCAACCCATCGCTGGGAAACATTCACACACACTCATTCTCACTTTAACACTATGGACAATCGTTCTTACTCAATTATCTTATACCGCATGTCTTTGTTCTTGTGGGGAAACCGGAGCACCCGGAGAAAACCCACGCGATCACGAGGAGAACATGAGAACTCCACACAGAGATACCAACCGACCCAGCCGAGGCTCGAACCAGCGACCTTCTTGCTGTGAGACGACCGTGCTACCCACTGCGCCACCGTGACACCACCATATAACAAATCACATGTTTAAATTCAGTGTGAATGTGTGTGAAAGAAGCCTTTTTAGTGATAGTGTGAGTTTTACTTTAAACTTTCTAATTCAAAGGCTGTCACAGTCATAACAGAGGATCTCAACATCAAATTATGAAGAAATCCAATAAATGTGCAGAATAATAATTTAATGAAAACCATGCATTTAGGCCTCATTGGAGTTTTTTCATTTATGAAATGGCTTTCCAAATAAATAAAAGTTATGATATGAAACATTTAGGTATGATTGGTATGAGCAGATGAAGATGGAAAAATAATCTACCTAGCTTGTATTTATAATATTCATGTCCTCACCTTGCAGTTTCTTCAGGACAGCAACCTCCATCTTTAGCACTTGTTTGGGTTGTTGGGCAGATTCCACCTTGAGAGCCACATTTTCCCGAGCCAACAGATCATAGGCCTCATATATCTCTCCAAAGCCTCCACCCCCAATCTTCTTCAGCTGAACATTTTACAAAAAAAGTAAAAATCCGTCACACCAGACCATTGATTTTAGATGTTCGTCATCTTCTCCTTGTAGGTTTAGACCAGTCCAGCACTTACTATTTTAAACCAATTTACTTCATCAACCAAAATGTCAGAAATTAGATTAGGTTGAATCAGTCAATATGTCAGGAAAAATGTGCTCTACGTGTTAAAGCAGGTTTTCAGATGTACTCATTGGAGCTCTGCCCCTACATGATAAGATTGACACCCCAACGATTTCCGATAATTAAATCTAATAATTCTAAGATCTAAATCTAAAAATTCTAATTATCTCCCTGAGTGGATCAAATCGGCGTTCAAGAGATTTTATTAAACTCCTGCAAGTCAAATCAAGAAAAACGCACTTAACATTCTGATTAACCTTCTGCTTAAACAAACTTCATTTCAACTGGTGTGGGTAAATTAAACTATCAGCAAGTCATCAATGGGTCTGACTCAAGATCTCACTCAAGAGAAAAGATAAATCCTTTATGAGGGCATCTGCTTGAAGGAGAAGAGCTAAAAACTGGCCCTCGACCAAACGGTAAGGAGGTGTTGTGGATTCAAGCCAGAATGGAATGATTTGAAAGCATCTGCTGTCATAAGGAGGCTATTTTATCCTGTGGTCTTGGGCCACAATGCCAGAAACAGCGTTGCTGAAAAACTCAGCAAAACGCATTCTCTAATACATTTGCTTACCACTTTCCATCGGTCCTTCACCAAGCAGTTCGAGGGCAGGATGTCGACCTGCTCTCCTGCCCCGTTCATGTTTTCGTCAACTTGGACCCCGGGCCCTACGCACTGCATTGGCTGACCGGTAGTTTTCCAAGCCAAGCCATTTACCTGAAACAAGATATCGATACAGCCTCTGTAAACACTTTTAGGTATCCCACAGTTGAATAAGTACTTTGGAGAGGGTTAAATTAAGTTTCCACTCATGAATAAACAATAAATGTCAAGAAAATATTCAATTACGGATCTATGTTGGGACAATCCTGACATTCTTGGGGCAACAATGTCTTCCATTAACTCTTAATCATTGTGATTATTTCATATAATTACTTTATGTATTACCCAAGAGTCCATTCGAAGACCAAATATTCTATTTAAGGTGGTGTGTAAAACCTACTATTTTCTGGTTTTTGCTCATTTGTCATAATGTTCGGTATCTTGTGGTCCGGAACACCTCTGTGTATAGAACATGCTAAGTGGATGAAATTGAGCATGATTCGATTTTTTGCTTACATTTTCTTGGTCTTGGTGAATGATTTTTTTTTATATATATAAAAAAAACGATTTACTTGGCATGAACTCATTTATTGTTAAAAAATAAGAAAGGACTTTATAAGACTCTTGAATTGTAGATATGATTCAAGCACAGGCATCTAAACATTAGTTACTCGAATGTCAGCATTCAGACAACAAGCGTCCAGACACCAGACGGAAGATGCATTTGTTTCTCTGGAGGTCATTACCCGAGGTTCTTTGAGTTAGTTGTCTGTAATGTCTGCGGAGTATCAGATGTCTGCATAGAGGCCCGTCCAACACAACTAGACAACACCCTTCTGCCTACGCTCATTATATTATTGCCACTTCCTAACTTAGCAGAATGGACATGTACACACAAGTTCTCTCTCTCTGTGCTTACAACCAACTGATTTCCAACAGTCTTTGTATTTACTGGCATTAAGCTGAATTAATTTCTTCAAAATTGAAAGTGTTCCTCAAGGGCCCAGATGAGTTATAAATGGATTTAATTAACTCTATTGCCTTATCACCTCTGTCACCTACATCTGAGCTGTGTGCTAAAGGTGTTCCTTCCTGAATGTACATTAAAACATGTTGTCATCAAAATAGCCTTTCTCTCTCAGTAACTGACTGCAATAGATAGACAGACAGATAGATATTACTTACATCTGTCAAAAGGCTTTCGCAACACATTTTTACATTAAAATAATTTCTTTAAATGCGTTCTCAATTTAGAGCTTGTGAACAAACAAATCATCAATGTGGTGCAAAGGCCGAATGTTGCATCAGGCTCTTCACCTGTTAGCGTGCAAAACTCACAAAGTTCACACAGTTTGACATTATTCATAATGTCAGCAACACAATAAGCAAGCACCACGTCCATATCTACTCGTAAAAGATGTAGCCAACGAGGATATTTCTTTCAAACAAATCTTCAGCTGAGCCAGCATCTGCAGTACCAAAAGAATCTGTACGAGCGAACCCCACCCAAACCCTGCGAAACCCAATGAGTGGTCCGAGAAAGCTACGCCCCGCCCCAATTCATCCTTCAATCGATCATCATTGGTTAAAACTCAAACAATCATCAGTACCGCTGTGCATGTTGGGAGATGTTGTCCGTAACTAAATTATCAGACTCATATTGCCTCTAGTAAAAACTACAATTCCCATCAAAACCGCCAACATGACTTTTGACGTACAGCTGCATTATGTGGTTTGTAACGTAAATTATTCATTATTTTCATTTAGCATAAATAATGTATAATAGTGTATAATATTGATTCAAGCCAAACTTAAGTGCCTTTTCTTTTTAGTCAAGGCCCTGACAGGTTTTGTTCGCGCGCTCCCGGTGCAGCACCTGCGCTCACATCATGGAAGCTTGCGGCTCGCGACAGCAGCGCATCACAAGAAGCCAACCTCCACGGGACAGCAACGCGTCGTTCAAGGAAATATTTAAGTACACACAATTAAGCCACTAACCTGTTCTCAAGTCGTCGGAGTGAGACCCTAAAACGAGTGTTTAAGGTGACGCGCATTTATCCCGTTGGCGCGACCGCTGCGCCTTTTCTTCTTGTTGATGCTGCACCATTTTCAGGCTCCTCCGCTCCCGACCCGCACTGATTCAGCAGCGTTCGGTGACTCCCACTATGCACCGCGCATCTACGTGAGTGACGATGGCTGTTGCGTAGCAACCCAAAAGGCGTGAATCCCCCTCATTCGCTGATCTCATGAGTATAGGAAATTGCGAGAAAGTTATTTTTGTTAATTGATTATACTTAAGACGACGACTAATAATGATAATCAGAATCAGAAGGTCTTTATTGCCAAGTGTCCAGCACACACACACGCACGCACACGCACACACACCCTGTTGTACAGGAATACTCTCCAGTGTTGGTACAAAAAACGACGCAATAACGTTTTAAATATTTTTATAAAAAATAATCTTCGAATTCGTTTAAATGGTTTGTAGACCTACTAAAAATAAATACATTTGTATGTTTACAATTAAACGGCTGGACTTTTTTTCTTAAATAAAAACAGAGATAAAAAAACTTTTTTGGCCGTAGATCGAAATGTAATAAAAAACTTATGTATTCAACGAAATAGAAGAAAATACACTTGCACTTTTTATGTATGTATCTTCTTTTATTTTATACATTTATTTGTTAAACCCACTTTAAAACACTCTTTTTACCCCCTTTTAACACTTTCCCATATATAAAAAAAAACATATAATATTATATAAAACAATGCTTCACATAAATGTGGACATATTTCTCTTCTGAATTCTCTTTAGCTGAATATATTATATACATGGAAAAATATTATACACACTACAGGTTGGACCTATATAAACACTGCCCTACTGTGCATAATGCAAGGTGAATTAAAACATCATTGGATTTTAGTCTAAATCTGGTGGCAATTAACAACGATTTGAAGTTTATATTTAAATCAACAAATACATTTACGTTTATTAAGTTATTAAAAAGTGGAGAATTAGGTTATGTTACATTATTAATGATGATGATAATTAAAAATATTTAAGACTTAAAAAGCTAAATAAGTAGTATTTTGGATATTGTAGTATTATGTTGCATGGTAATTTTAACCAGAGCTTATTAAACACTGACTTCTGTAACATTGTGACACTGTTAGACATGTAAGGGGAAGTGTTTATACACCAGCAGTTTATAAACCATCTCTGTGTCATTGAATCTCCAAATTCCTAACTGGGAGACCACAGGCAGTAAAGATGGACGGAGGGGTCTCAGCCTCCATCACTCTCAGCACTGGAGCTCCTCAGGGTTGTGTTCGGAGCCCACCACTGTACTCACTGTACATGCACGACTGCGTAGCATCTACCAACTCCACCACCATCATCAAGTTTCCTGCGACACTGTCGTGGTGGGCCTGATCACTGACAACGTTGAGAAGGTACCTGAAGGAAATTGGAAATCTGGAAAACTGGTTCCAGAGGAACAACCTCCTTCTAAAGGTCAGAAAGAGTTGATAGTGAACTTTTCTACAAAACAGAAGAGGACCTACCAGACCCACGTCATCAACAAGAGCCTAGTGGAGAGAGTGGACAGCTTCTAATACCCCTGTGTTCACATCATGCAGGACCTGTCATGGTCCTGTTACATCAACACCATGGTGAAGAAGGCCTGGCAGCATCTCTACCACCTCAGACACCTGAGAGAATTTAGGAACTACTACTCCTGCACCATAGAGAGCATCCTGACGGGAAACACCACAACCTGGTTCGGGAACAGCACCCCTGCAGGATAGATGAGCCCTATAGGGTGGTGCGATCAGCTGAGAGCATCATCCACACTGAGCTCCCTGACCTGCACTCGGTCTTCAGCAAGGGTTGCTGGACCAAGGCCAGGAAGATCATGAAGAACCTCAGTTACCCCAACAATAAACTGTTCTCTCTGTTGGGGTCAGGAAGGCGATTCCGCTCCCTGAAGGCGATACAGTCTCTTAATCGGTGCACCACACAGCAGTGATGCATTTTGCACATCCACACGTTTCTGCACTCACTCTGGACATTCTGGACGTTCATTGACACTAGTGGTCACTGAACACCTAAACACTTATGGACATTATCCACATAAGACACTTTAAATATGAACAAAAGCCTTTTAACACGTCGCTTTATTTGCACAGCCCTGGGCATTATGATCTTTATGTTCACTCCATTCCCCTTTCCCAATATTCTATATTTTCTATTTGTTATTGTACAGCTAGGTTTTTATTATTTTACTTATGTCTATTACTTATGCCTTTCTTATAGTTGATATTTTGTATCTTGTGAGCATACCGTACTGTGTATGACTGCGTATGAGGAAAATAAAAATAAAATTGAATTTTAAATGTAAAAAAAAAAGAAAAGGATTTTTAAATTGTGAAATCACAATGATAAAACATATATATAAAAACATTTTAACGCTAACCAAAATATTAAAGTTTCACCACCTAATTGTCAATATTTCAATTGCAAGTATGGAAGCACCTAAAAAATTCAACAGTATGATTTATAGTACGAAGGTATTTTCAAACCCTACAAAACTGATAGTCGTGATGTATGTAGTTCAACCCATTTACTGTATAGAACAGGTTCAACCAATGAACGTGCGGTTGTTTTTCTCTCGTTGACCGTTTTGTATTTCTACGTTTTTACGTCGCATGCGTGCCGTTTACGCCCACGTCACGTGGTACGGAACGGAATCGAATCTCACGCCGTCTGCTCTCCTCCCTCAAGAGTAAAGTAAAAGTCTCTAGTGCGGTTCATTTTCGCCTGCGGGGAACGGAGGTGAATATGGCCGATGTGTCGGAGAGGACATTGCAGGTAGCAATAGTCATTTCTTTTGCAGCTGGTTTTGTGGCGGGTTGGCAAGCAAACAGAATGCGAAGAAGATTTTTAGACTGGCGGAAAAAGCGTCTACAGGACAAACTCGCGGAAACACAGAAGAAGCTGGACCTGTCGTGACATGGCAGACACAACCGTCATAGTATGTCATGTGCATTCTAAAAGTCGGCCTTAGTGGGACTTTTGCTTTCCATCATGACCGTTAATAACTTTCCCTTCTTGTTTTTCAGTCTTTGACAGCCTGTGACGTTTTTCAAGAAAACAGAGGAGTCGTACTGCCAACTTTGATCAAACACAAACAAGACGTTCTACATGAGAGCAGTGTTACTTTCAAAAACTGAAATAGACTGAACGCCGTTTGTTCAAACCATGTAACTGTCTTTGTTTGTTTTTTCATTCTGAGGAAGAATAAATACATATTTTAATTTATGTTGGGTCGAATGACATCTTCATGCTTTGTGACATTTATCAAACTAAAAAAAAAACATACATCGTGACATTCAACAGCCAGTTTATATATATCAAACCAGATATTTAATTTATTTAGCAAACCAGATGCACTGTTTCATAGGTTTTTTTTCTTCTAGTTTCAGAACACAGATACTACGGAGGTTTCCATCTTTTCTATGTTTTAAAGCTGTGATGACATTACCGCGTTACATAATATTTTGACACAAAATAATGTGAAATATATATTAAGTAGCATTTTTAAAAGTGGCATATTCAGTTTGACGTTATAATATTTTAATGTCCAAACTATTTAAGACGAAAAGTCAATCAAAAATCGTTGACGAAAGACGGAAAGCGCAACCAGGTTTATTACGCGCACAATGATGAAGTCATCAATATGCGCTTTTGGTATCTTAGCAACCTTGTTCAGAGCGTCTGTCATGGCGCTGCTGTTGATTTTAGTTTAGGTTTTAGCATAAATTCGGATCGTTTCTTAGACGTTTGTTCAGATGGGCTTTCGGTTCTGTACTCATATCGTTCATGATAAAAGCAAGACAATAACAAAATGCCTCCTAAAAGGAGAGGCCCGCTTCAAACGGTCCAAAGAGAAACGGATGTTATCAAGAAAAAGTTAAGTTTAGACCTAACGTTAAGTTTTCGATTTGTTTAATGTTGTTTGATTGTCATACTGCTATTTACCCATCAGGTGGACGTTTTGGCACAGCAGGCCGTTAAAGCGGATCCATCGGAATACCCCGAGACTTTAAAAATGTAATTTTTATTTTCAGCATCGAATTGCGTCAACTAATCGCCACTTCTATAATAATAATAATAAAACTAAACAGACGTTTACCTTTCAGGTGCAAAGACGTGCAACGTTCTGTGGGTGAAATGAGGATGAAGCTGAGGAAATTGTCTAAAGTGAATGTTTATCTAAAATTTTTTTGCTATGCTATTTTTATAAAATATACCCTTGTATATCACAAATTTGACTATTATTCAAACTATTATTGTACAACATTGTTGTTACATTATTTGGATAATGAAACAGGAAGCCTCTGCTACATGTGTTCAGGCAGATGAACCAGCTCCGTTTGAAAACTATGATCAGTGCAAGAGGGATGAGGAGAAGCGCTTGTTGGCTCTACATGATCGTCTACAATCTCTAGCTCTTCAGCTTCATCCTCACGATGAGTACGTGAACTCATGCTTTCACTCAAAAACACTCAAGTAAAGGTTTTTTTTAATGTTCATTCTTGAAAACATAGGAGAGCCGGTCCTAGTTCATCCCAGTTAGAGAATGATGAGAGTGAGGAGGAAGATAGTGATGAACAGGACATGACTGAGGATGAAGATGCTGAAGAACATGATGAAGAAGACATTGATGGTGATAGTGTGGATGAGGACACAGACGCTGGTGGAAGGACAGGACAGGGACCTGTCTCTTATATCGCTCTCAGCTCATTTACAGGAGAGGAGGAAGGAGACCTCAGCATTAAGGTGATCTTGACATCTTGATTGTGTAATTTTACAGTACTTTCCATTACTGACAAAAATATGATTTCCCCCCAGAAAGGAGATCTTTTAAAAGTACTGATGACAAATAAAGACGGGTGGTGGTTGGCGCAAAATGGAACTGGGCAGAAAGGACTGGTGCCCAAAACCTTCTTGAGGGTGACGTTAATATCACAGATATTGACTAATGTTGGGTGAAAATCATCAACGCTGTTATGAAGTTCAAAATGTCTTCACATAAGTATGGATGAACGTAGGCAAGGCAATATTTTTTATTTGTAAAGCATATTTTGTACACAGGATGATTCAAAGTGCTTTACATTGAAAACAAAGAATTAAAAAAAAGTACATTTAATAAAATCGAGCTTAAAACAAGTCTTATGAAAGGATATTGATTAGAAACGGAAAATTAAGATAGTGAAGTGCAGAGATAAAATAGTTGTTCGACGTTGGTGATCAGTTGATAAAAGGGCAACTAAAAAGTTGCGTCTAGCTTGGATTCAAACGTGACGTGGATTTAAAGTAACAAAGTTAAACGTGACAATGAGAATAATATTTAAAGTGTATTTTGTGGTAAGTTTCAGAGACAAAATCTTTCAGTGAAGAGACAAAAAGCTCTGGCTTCATTACAGTGGCAACCAATTAATTACAACCTTTTACCAACTATTGGCATTTACAAAGATATCAAATTTGATTCATAGCTATGTTAACTTTTTAATTCTGATTTTAAGATGTGGACTCTTCGGGACAGTGAAAGAGAGGATGATGATGGTGGTGATGATGATGATGATGATGATGAACAGGATTCTGATGTGAAGTCCAGGTAACTTGATGTTTTCCCCTATAGATGGCAGTCTTCTCCTCGTTTTTTATGAACAACATACACCATGTAACTCCAAGCTCTTTGGTGTTCACAATAAAATATATTTTTCATACAATAAATAAATAATATTTAATAAATAATATAATGTTTTTTTTCCTCTAGCAAAATCTCCAGTTGGAATACAACACGCAAAGCGGTCACAGAGGTTTGTCCTGTTCATAAAACACTATATTTAATAATCAAAAAGGCATGTTTTTCAACAAGTTTCCATGTGTTATCATCAGATTGATGCTACAGATGTACTGGCAGCGATGGGGGCCATTCCCCCGGGTTTCAGACCATCAACACTCTCCAAACTCCTTGAGGAAGGTCCCAACCTAACCTTAAATTTAATAACCTTTTAATAACGGTCATATTTACTACCTACAAGTCTTAGTTACTATTGTGTTGTGTTTTTTCTCTGTTTGTATTGAGCAGCGTCATTTTATAGAGCTAGTAACTTCATTCAGCCCAAGCTCAGCCAATCACAGCTTTCGTTTAAAGATCTCCACATGGACACAGACACAGGCGAGGTACAGGGCATAGCTGCAGTGCACACACACTAACTACCTTACCCTAAAGCTTACGTTAAGCCTGTCGTTTGCTTCTGTTGTGTATTTTAAATTCTTATAGATGTGAATAATTATATTGCTTAACCCTTGTATGGTGTTCGGGTCTGTGGAAACCATTTTCAGTTTTCATCAAAAGAAAAATTATACAAGCAAACTCATTTTCTGCAGAAAAAAACCCATATCAGAACAAATTGTTTAGGACCCCGCACTGTATATCCCGTCTACACTTTTATATTACACGCAAGGTGTTCGGCTCTACTGGACCCGGTGCATGTTAAAGTGTGAAACGTTTAGATTCTGTACCTTTATTCTCTCTTCCCACACTAACATAAATCACACATAAACATAACATTTTACATTTTAGAAAAAATTGTATGATTGTTTGAATTAATAGCCCCAAAATACAAGGGTTTAGCAGAGCCACCAACCCTGCCAAAGTAACAATAATGAGAACACCACACATGCTTTAAATACTAAACATGAAGAAATCAGGTTAAAGAACAATAAATAAAGAATATTTGGTGTTTATATAATTTGTTTCTTGGCTAAAGTAAAGTAAGTTTAAGTATCTTAACATAAAATGTCTTTATTGGGTGAATTAAAATTTGGTTTCATAAAAATCAAATGCTATTATTTTGAAATGTATTTGTCCCAAAGGTTATTGTACGTTTTATGAAAAACATTATTACAAAGAAATGTTTTATCTTAAATGATTTTTTTCTCAACAAAAAGACCAATGTCTTTGAAACAAATGAAGGAACAACAAAAACTAAATTAGCAAACAAATAATGAAGAATACATGTCATATTTTCTTTATTATTAATGTTTTTTCTGTATTTGAGAGCAAATGTTTATTCTCTGAGAAGAGGCCTATTTTAGAAGTTTTCAGAAAAGAATTGATGTCTTTACATTCGTGCAGAACTTTATCCTAGTCATCTAATAATCCTAGATTTTTTCAGGCTTGTGGCCGCCCATCCCGAGTGAGTTTAACTCTTGCTCTGTGGAGTTGTCGTATGATCGCGTCCCCGGGGGTCGGCTTACAGGTGCTCAGCCGACACGTTCGCCTCTGCGCCTTTGACGGAAGCCAGGTAACACACACATTATTGCTAATAAACTTTTGGGGTACACTATGCACAATGTTTGTTTTAAACTCTGCAAACTCCTTTTGTTATAAAAGAATCCCTTCCTATTTAAAAGTCAGTCTTGTACTTTTTTTTTATTTATTTTTTTACAAGAAATGTAATGTTTACATTGTCCCCATAAACTATCTATTCTCTGGCACCTTTAACTGGAACGACTGACCCCAGGAGATCTTAAAAGAGATATTGAAATAAAAAGGGGAGGGCAAAAGCTTTCCGTACGACGTTCTGAAGCGTTGCTCATGTGGAACAGTAATCAGGGTGTAACCAAAAACAAATAACAGAGTCTGGTGGGATTGCTGCATGGAACGACTGAATGTTGAAAGAGCCATTTTGAAAGCCTGAGTGAGGATGAAATACCTGACCTCGTGTCTGAATTAAGGTCGAAATCTTCACCGTCAACAATATATTTATGTCTGTACTATGTGTGCTGTGTTTTGTGTCACAATTTTGTCATTTCAAATGAAGAAATGCTTCAGAGAAGGGTTTTACAGAATGTTTACAGACTTACTGTGTAGTGTTTGTTCATAATAATAACCATTGCTCATTGTGAACAGTTTGTCTTTATTTGATTCTTCAGACAAAGTCAATAGTCATTGTAAAACAAAAGACAAACATTGAAAGGCCGTTTGTCCTCCCAGCATTTAATGTGAAATGGTATCGTGTGACATTCAGTCAGTGTTTGTGGTCTTATTGCTAAACCAGTTTCTTTGTTCTACCCAATCAGCTTACTTTAAAATGCTTTCTTAGGTTTTGAGCAACATCCACACGGTCCGAGCCACTTACAACGACAAGAGCCCCAAAACATGGAGCTTTTCTCCCCGGGTATGACTCAAATTTACTTGTACTCAAACTTACACATGTAAACATGAACGCAAAATGTGCAGAGCTCAAAAGCAAATTCCCCAGTTTTCCCTCACCTTTCTTTCACGTTATTTGCATTCATATTTCCATACTTACTCAGCAAACGGCCGGCAAATTTCAGTACTCAAACCTTTAATTTAGCCTTTAATAAAATGCTCTCCTATGTTTTAGATGAGTGGGATGCTGCCCTCTCTTCTAGATGGAGATTGTTTTTTGCGTTGCGACTCGGAATCTCCTGATCTTGGAATTCTGTTTGAATTGGGTGTAACCTACATTAGAAATGTGAGTACAACTTCCTTTCAAGAATATGTCCCATCACTTCATCAGTCAATTCTTCCAACCAAGAACGAAGGTTAAAGCTTTGATATAGTCTCGAAAAGATTTGATTCTATTGTATTAACACACTGTTCATTTTATTAAAGGAAGAAGGCAAGAGAGGCAACTTCTTTGTTGAACAAAAAGAAGGCCAGAGAGGTTTTGTTTGTCTATTTAGGGTTTGTGCAGGGTCTTAAAATATCTAACATTTTTCAAAGTCTTGTCTATTACAAGTGTTCACATTGGCTTGAAACTAAGACTAAAGCATTCTTGTGAACATGTGTTAAAGGGTTTTGTGGGGTACCCCAACACATGAAAACTCTCTAAAGAGATATCGCTCTGATTTAACTAAAGGAAGAATAGTGAGCAGTCATTCTTAATACAGGAAATTACTGCATCAGTATGAGGAGTGTGATTGTTTTTTCAGGCTACAGGGGAGAGAGGAGATCTTAGCTGTGGCTGGGCTTTCCTCAAACTCTTGGATGACAATGGAGCCCCCATTGCTCTACGGTATTTGATCACAACCACTCATGCACTAGAATCTAAAGCAGGGACCCTATTTAGATCGATTTGATTGATTTGTTTGCTTTGTGCATGTGTCTACAGGACGCAAGAACTGACGGTTCATGGTGGAACACCCTTTGAAAAAGATTTAGATCTGGAGAGCATGAAAAAAGGTAAGCTCTACTCTGTAAAACTCTCAAACTGACTCGAACTAACTGCTGTCTCCTTAGGTTACCCCACTGGAGTCTTTCAGCAGATGATGCTCTCCAGGAAGATCCCGAAACTCATCGTTAAGCTCAAATCTGTTAACACAAGAAACAGATTGCTTCTAAAGTAGGAACTTTCTTTTAGGATGAATACACTGCAATAAAAGCTTCTATATTTTATATTTATAATTACAAAGATTTCTTAAAAGGATGTATTATTTTTATTTATGATTTTCAGCATGCTTTTGCCAGTTCCCAGCACCATCAAATGTTTGTAGAATGTTAATTTGTATATAAGAAACAATGGTTGTGAAATTGATTTAACATACAATGTCTCTTTTTATCCATGGATAAATGGATCTTGGGTAAAGACTTGCTTTAAAATAGCGTTCCAACTGTTCAGAGACTCAACTCTTGAGGATAGTATTTGAGTATTTGTCAGTTGAGGGTATCTTTTATGTATCAAAATGGATGAAGTGCTTGTTTTTGTGGTCTTTTTTATCTACAGTCTGCTGCCGGGCACTATTGTAGGAAGCCTGTCTACACTTCAGCTCTTGGCGATATACAGGCAAATACTCGCTGATGCCCTTTTACTGGACAGAGTCACCATGCACAGTGCAGGTAACATTCCATCGTGTTTGATTAAATGGGTTTGTCAGGAAAGCAAATGTAAATGCAAAACCAATGGAAACAAAAATGATTTGTTTCTCTGATTTCCGTCGTAGATCTCATCTGCAACGCAGTTCTGGCCGCTTTTCCAGAGGTTCTAGATCAGCCAGACCTGATGGATGCTTTCAGGGTTAGACTGGGCACAACATTTATTTTAGATATTTTTTCCCAAGTTTGTTCTAACAGATATAAACAAAAATGAGTTGATTTTAACCTTTGTACGTGTGTTTATCAAAATACTAAATTTGTACATTGATGTATAACTCAATTTTAAAGTTTTAAAGAAAGCTTATCTTTAAAAGTTTTTCAAAGCTTTAACCAGTTGGGTAAAGTTCAAAGCTTGAAGCTGTGTCAGGTTTGAATCAGTATAAAGTGTTTTAATAATTAAAACAGTTTGATACTTAAATAAGACACAAAGCACCATGTTAATAGCAAAAGATAAAGTAAACAGTCTTGTTGCAATGGAGGGGTCAGTAACATCATATAATTTTTTCTTGTTAGTAGTAAGTCACCCTGTGTCTTAACTCTTTCTTAAGCTGAGATATAGATCTTTGAAAATGGTTGCTAGGGTATACAGTCTGGGGGCTATGGAGGGGTTGGTGACATAAAAAAAAAAATCTTACATGCCACTGTGACCCACTGAATAATACATTTAAAAGCTAGAACAGTGTGTTGGCTTTTTCAAGCTAACATAAATACACGTTCATTACGTTTTTGATTATTTAGTAAATTGGTTTTACATTTGAAAAAAAAAAATTTGATCTGATTAAATTTATATCTATGCAATCATCTACATATGTGCTACTATGTCAACAATGTAGGTAAAAGTTCTTAACTGAATCCTGATTTTATTTTACAGAAATCCTGGAGCGAGGCACAGAGTAACCTGAGAAGATCAGATAAGGTAGAATAAAGCATGTCTTTGTTAGACAGCATGCCATTGAAATAATCGACATGCTTCTGTTTCTTGCAGAAAGATTTCACTGTACTGAAGCAGATGTTTGTGAGCATCTTCATGGACAGTGGATTTCTCCTGCTGCACTCCGCAGAGATGCCCCCGTCCTGCTGGGCAGTGGAAGACGTAGAAGCACAGCGTGCCCGGATTATTTACAGCCATTCTAAGAAAACCTCAGTAAAAACAATGTTCTCTGATCAAAACACACAGAAGGCCTTCGACATCACACAAGTCACCTATGACCTCATCAGCAGTGCTCAACACTGACTAGAGACATTGACCCATCAAATAAAACAGGAAGGCCTTTTTTTGTTGGAAAGACCTACTTAATAAATAAAATGTACATACAAAATATCCAAATTGAGTTGTCTCTATTTTATAAACTTAGGTTACTTTTGAACTAAAAACTTTGTCTGGGCCTGTACCATTTCTGATATTCAAATTTTGACTGTCTGTGTTCCTTCTCGAGTTCTATTCAAGTGAATAGTTCTTAGTCTAAATAAATATTTGGAAAAAAAAAAACCAATTAGTTTACTAATTAACTACTTTGTTGGCTGTTTAAGCGTAGTAGCTGCCATTTACAGAGGTTGCAAAATTTGAGGCAAATTAACTTAATTAAATATTTCAGCACAATTCAATGACAAAACATTAAAAACGAATATGTGCAATCAATATTATTTTAATGTTAGTAGAAAAGTTCTCATGCTCACAGTCAGTCAGTAACTGTTTTTTCTGATTCTTCCAGCGGTTAAATAATGGTCTATTTTAGGAGCCACACCTCCTCTACATAACTCCTCCCTCTTTCCTTATTGTTCTTTTTTTCACATGGCTTAAACACACACCCATAAATAACTGCTTTTGGGAGCATGTTCCACTACTTGTAGAACGTCTCGGTCTCTGTCATACTAATTTACAGAGGCAGAGGCTTACAGAAGCAGGGAAATGAATCAGCTCTCATTACCCCGTTGTTTATTGGAAGAGGTGTGGCTTTTTAAAGTTCTTGTATAATTCAGTTCTTTGCTTTTATGCACATATCGGTGATGTATTGAGTTTCTGTGTGAATAGAGGTATTTGTAAGACTCCAAAAAATCAAAACAAAAAATCCAACAAAAGTGTGTTTCAAAAAAGACAAAGGAAACAGTTATTTAAAATTAAGGTGAAAGTACTTAAAAGTTTGGTCTAAGAAATGTGTTTATTAATTTAATAAAATGGTATGACAGCTCTATTATAATACTAATCTCAAGGGTCTAGTGATGGTACATGGAAAAATGAAGAAAACAAAAAAGAAAAAATTTAGATTAATATATATTAAGACCCAATCAATAAAATAAAAATCCTGAAACAATTATGCAACAGCATCATAGGGAAGTTCAGGTTTTAATGTGTGGGGTTTTTTCTCCCTCAACATAAAAACGTGAAAATAAATTAATTGGAGACTCTATTTTGCCCTATTTTGGAATAAACTATATAACAAGATTTCATCTATTAAATCTGGTCCCCGTAGATTAATGAATAATATATAATTAAAGAATAATTATATTTTCCAATTTCAAAAAGACCTCTATGGTTCCTTAGTCGACAGTAAATTAGAATTTTAATCTTTAGTCACATTTAAAACCACACCAAAACTTTCAATGTGTGTTTAATGACTGCACACTTCTGAAAACATTGCTGCACTCTGTTATCCTCTTTTTTTCTTTGAATTTTAATACTTTTGAAGTATAATTCCTTGCTTTTTATCTTGGATCTGTGTTAGTCTTTTTATCGATTATTTATTGAATTGTCAATGTGTATAAAAATAAACTATTCAAACATATTTGCCTTGTCTTTTCTTACCCCATAAAATGTGCCAATATGAATTTTCTTTAAACTATGTTAATCTGCATTAGGCCTCTTGTTTGTGACAGTAGTTTTGAAGCAACCGCAAAAAAATACTTTACAAATACTTTTTATATAAATATATGCTGAGCCTATAGATATCAAACTAATCTTTTTGGGGTTAAATGAATACATTCACCGTTGAAAACGTCATCCACTCTGTAAAAACGTTATTGCCTCACGCAAAGTCCATTGTGCAATACTGAATTATTAAACTGAAACCAAATTTCTGTTTGCTGGGGATTTGACCGGATTACAGTTTGAGTTTGAAATCTATTTTACTAGCAGCATTCTGTATTTACACACCCATATTTTACTGAGGAATATTAGAAAACTGGTCTGGTGGCATTCCATATTTAAGCTGTAATCAGATAGAATCTGGGAACAGAACTTCAGCTTTCATCCTCCGTTTGTCAGTCAACATCACGAAGCTATAATGAAGGATCACGAGGTGTACATTTGATAAGAAAATGGTTAGGGATTCAGGGAAGATGTGTGTGCCGTTCATATTTCACTTCTGCAGAGGAAACCCGAGTTTGTAAGATGAAACGCCTGGATAACCTGCTGCTGTGGTGACAGAAAAGCATTGAAGCCCAAAGTCAATAAACACAGACGCACACCCATACGACACACACACACACACACACACACACGCTGACACACACACACACACTACACACTACAAAAACACATCGTATCACTCTCTGCATTTGGTTAGAAAAATTTCTTCAGATTGTTTTGTCAATTTTCGATTCATTGATTACGGAAATATGGTTCTTCATAAAACTGTATATTTGCTTAAATCAAACAACATGTGCTGTCAGTTAATGTTTCTAGTTTTATGATAGCAAAGTCAATGTCAAACACAAAAAGCCCACCTTCAGAGGAGGAAGTGGTTAGTAGTCAGCTTTATTCTTATGAAATCTGTAATCTAAATAAGCGTATTTACAAAAAGATGCATAATTTTAGGATAAGAACACGTTTTTGCATATAGATTTGATCCAATTCAAATAATATCATTTACAAGAGGACAATATTAAACATCAATAAACAACATGCAATTACTGTAACTGTAAGATGTACAGTAACTTGAACGTGCACAGTACCTACTGTACCATGACACTGTAAGTGTCTGCCAAATGTAAAAATGTAACTGCAATTATTATTGTGATTGTGTCGCAAAGATACTGGAGTTCCCAGAGGAAAACCCTGAAAAAAAAAACTGGCCTCGAAACGATTACCTTTAATCTGAGCAGCAGCAGCTGTACCCACTGCACCACCATTCTAATGTTTAATATGATTCATCATGAGCATGCTTAAACGTTTCAGTGTGATCATCGATAAAATCGACGCACATCGCTCATATTGGGAAGCAGTGGTGTTTTTCTTTGTGTGAGCGTGGTGCTAAATGCACTGTATTGCAAACAGTGCAATGCATTCTGCAACTCTCTATTACTCAGTACAGTCTGCAACTCAGTACACTCCCCTCGATCATATCAAGCATCTAGATATTCATTTGATTTAACCTTGATTTCATCGATTGGCAGTGGTTGTGTTTACAAAGCAGTCGTGCTGAAGCATGGCTACAAGAAGAAGCAGAAGAATAACATCACTCATAAAAATTTCATCTCATTGTTACCTCGGGTAACCAGATCAGAAGAGAAACAAACTAGTATTGTTTAGAGCGCTGCGGTGCTAAGAGTGTTCCCATGAGCAACCAGGTATGTGTGGGCGCATGTTTCCTGTGTCTTCATCAAACAGGATCCACAATATAAAGTGAGCATGAGACAGTCTCCGGTAGTTAGGAGTTTTAACCCTGGTTCTAGAGTTGACACACACAAAAAAGAAAAAATATATAATTTATCAATAATGTAAAGTTTTCCAGATATTAAAATCATTTTATCTGGAACAAAATCTCTTGAGGGAGTTTCGTTATTTGGAGCTCACTCATTCAACACGTAGTGCTAATGGTTTTCCCCCTCGGCACCAATTTGTAATAATCTGTGGAGATTTAACTGCTAGCTAATCTGCAATTAACAAATGTCTTGCAGAATGCTTAATTCATAGTTCATGTTCATGTGATGGCTGCAGGGAAACAGATTTATTGAATCTTTCAAGGGATGTTCTTTCAAGGGACATCTCAGAAAAAAAATGGTTTGAGTTTTCTTTTTTCTTTTTTTAAACTGACCATGTATAAATTTGTTGAAACTTTGCCATTAATTTAAAAGTATGCAGGTCATTTTACATTGACATTGAGGTCTAAATTGTGATGTAATTTATTCACCCTCAAGCCTGATTAAAAAAAAACAATGGTTATATATTTCATGTGATTATGCTTTCAGCTTATCATCCAAAACAACTAGTGAGCATTCAAAGTCTAGCATTCTCTGCCCTGCGCTGCACTATCAAAGGGATGTGTGCAAAAGAGAGCAACAAAGTTTAAGCCATGCCAGTTAACCACTATCACCACCAATAAAAGCGATTCACCTAGTTCTGCCAAATATTTTCTGGTCCCCAGACCTCAGATTAATGTAGGAAAAATGTTACTTTTGATGTGAAACTTAAAAAAAGAAGACAATTAAGCTTTTTCTAAAGTAAAAGTCATAAAGTAAAAAAACAAGTCTTTATGGACCTTGCTTTGTGCACTGGAGGACCTTCATGATGGAAGAAGAAGAGGATAGCTCCAAACTGTTCCCCCAAAGTTGGGTTCATGGAATTGTCCAAAACGTCTTGATATGCAGAAGTTTTCAGAGTTTTCTTCGCTGGAACTGAAGCCCAGTTCCTGAAAAACAGCTCTACACCATAATACCCCATCCACCAAACTTTACTCTTAGCACAATGCAGTCAGACAAATACTATTCTCAGGGCAAACCCAGATCGTCAGATTTAGAGGCGTGATTCGCCACTCTAGAGAACGCATCTCCGCTCTTCAGTGATGAACCTGATGGTTTGCTTTGCACCTGCTGTTATATATCCTGAATGCAGCTGCTCTGTCAGGGAAACCCATTCCATGAAGCTCTCTGCACGCTGTCCTTGAGCTAATCTGAAGGTCATTGACTCTTGGCACAATGCACCCCACCAATTGTTGATTCATCCCAAATTAGTTTATATTGATTGCTTTTAACAAATTCTTCCATTTCTTTATAATGCAGATGAAATCAACAGTGTAATATTTAGGAGGGAAGAAAGTTCTGGATTTGTTGCACAGATGGCATCCTATTACAGGTGAAATTCACTGAGTTCCAAAGAGCAGACTGTTCTTTCACAAACAGTACAAAAAGTCGGGGGCTTGATATTACACACCTGTGGCCATGGAAGTGATCGGAACATCTGAACACATTTGGATGAGTCAGCAAATTCTTATGGCGACTTATATTTACGGCTTTTGTGATTTGAAAATATTCAAATTATAAGAAGAGAGACTTCCATTCACACAACCACTTCCTCCAGGAACATGAGTCTGTTACATGAATAGACTAGGCATGTGTGTTTATGCTAAACATGCATATTCAGACTCAGAGCTGAACAAATGGGGTTATTGTTGGATCTCAACAGCCTCTCTCACCTAATATTCAGAAGCCCAAATTGTTTTTGTTTTTTCATTTTGAGAAAAATGGGTCGTTTTCAATGTGTCAAAAAGATAAATATCATAAGATGAGTTCTGTAGAGCGTTACGGTGGCGCAGTGGGTAGCACGGTCGTCTCACAGCAAGAAGGTCGCTGGTTCTAGGCTCGGCTGGGGCGGTTGGCATTTCTGTGTGGAGTTCTCATGTTCTCCTCGTGATCGCGTGGGTTTTCTCCGGGTGCTCCGGTTTCCCCACAAGTCCAAAGACATGCAGAATAAGTGAATTGAGTAAGAACGATTGTCCATAGTGTTAAAGTGTGAATGAGTGTGTGAATGTTTCCCAGCGATGGGTTGCAGCAGGGAAGGCTGCGTAAAACACATGCCAGAGGAGTTGGCGGTTCATTCCGCTGTGGCGACCCCGAAAGGGAAGAAAGCCGACATGAAGATGAATGAATGAGTTCTGTAGATACTTACCAGGAGAGGGAGGAATGTAATGCAACGTATTTTTGCTTAAAACCTAAAAACATTTGCCTTCACAAACAAACACTAGTCAATTAGGAAAATCTAGCACTACTTTAAACTGAGCAGACAATTTAATCTCTAGTGTTGTTTCAGCTCAAAGATTCCTTGTGAAAATATAACCCCTGCTATATGTTCTGCTGTGACCAACCCTTCATGCACAGATCTAAAACAGAAAGTTCTCAGTATTAACAACATCTTAAAAAAATATATTTTAGTTTCTACTTAAACATTTGGTTGACTTTTTTTGAGACATGTGCACATCCGCTGTAAACTGTATAGAAAACTATAAATGAGAGTGAACTACGGCACCAATAATATGAACTCTTATTTTAAAATGTATTTTCCCCAAAATAAACAAACATTGAGCCAATAAATGATAACGAAAGCTAACCATGTTACTCTTAATGGTTGCACAGCCAGTAATATGAATTCTGCTATTTTTATCCAAAACACATACAGTGATATATTCATATTGCACCTACAAATTTAACAACAGTCAGCTTGGTATTTGCTGATTGTGCAACCAGATTCCGACACTCATTTACAAAAGTGTGCTTCCTGGTTAGCTCAAAGTTGATATTTTATTATGAATAAATTGAGGGTTGGGTGAGTGAGGTTTTATGTGATCGTTGAACGCTGTCTTCTACTGAAATTTGTGACAGAAGCAAGAAGTATAATTGTAAAAGTAGAGAATTATTTACCTTCACACTGCTGTAACTGAGTAGGTTTTTCTTATACTTTTACTTGAGTAGATTTTATGTAACAACAAATGAATTCTCTACATTTGAATTCAGACACCTTGCTTGTTAAAAAAAAATCTTAATAATCCAATGTAAAAAAGAGGACATAATAACAAGCATGTAGCGCGGAACTGTTTTGGAAAACGATTGAATGTTGAACTAAAACTGCGATAGCGATTTACAAAGCGATTATTTTTTCTATATTTTCATACATCATTGTGTTCTACATTTTTACGGCAGTAATATGTCAAATAGTTTTATCCTTAATAGAGCAATATTTAAATCAATGAAACATAATTATAATGAAATCAAGTGATGCAACAGTCGATACAAATAAAAACACTAGTCCTATAATGATTGATTTGTCGAACTTCCAACCTTGTTGTGAATATAAAACCGGATGTAAACGTTAAAATTTAAGTGAAAGTGACCAGTCGGCTAGATATGGAGTGACCCATACCTGGAATATGTGCTCTGCATGTAACCCATCCCAGTGTACACACACACACACAGCAGTGAACAAACACACCGTGAACACACACCCGGAGCAGTGGGCAGCATGGCTGCGGGGCCCGGGGAGCAGTCAAGAAACTGGTGCCTTGCTCGAGAGCATCACAGCTGTGGTTGTTGAAGATGGAGAGCTAGTGTTTCATCACTCACACAACCTTCAACTCAGTGGATCTGAGGATCGAACCGGCGACCTTCTGACCACAAGTCGATCTCCTTATCCACCGGACCACAACTGCTAGTAACTAACCAAGGACAGAGGGTGCTAGTATAGCCAGAGGTGCTAGTATATTTGTTTATATAGGAAAAATTTTATTGATATTTGAATTTAACTTGATATTTAATCTGAGTAGCAAACATTAGAATGTTTTAAGATTGAGACGGAAGAGGGACTCCCAAACCGAAACCAGCTCACGGGAGAACCGGGCAGCTGGGTTAAACCCCTGCAGGCCAGTTCAAGTCAGAAGGGATCGCGTTCTCTTGGTTACTCGAGCGTGTTGTGGATCAGTAAACACAGAGACCTGTAGAAAATGACTCAACCTGTGTCCGGTCCAGCAGCACACAGAGAAACAGAGGCCGCGCGGCTCGGCCCCGCAGCCCGCGCAGTGAGAGCGAACCCCCGCTGCTGTCTCTCGCTCGCTCGGCTCAGGTCTCTCGGAGGGAGTGTCCTGCCTCCGCTCGGGGCTGGTTTTTCAGGTTTCCACCTGAGGACAAAAGACGCGCCCTGTGGCTCCGTCCGAGCATTTCTTCATAGCGGATAGCGGGACGATGGCGTCGGCCACGCAGCAGATGTCGAGTCTGCCGAGCGGACTGCGGATCTGCAGCACCGCCCCGGACCTCCTCTACCTGCCCGAGCTGGTGCGTCAACCGTCCCCGCAGTACCGGTGTGGAGATCCGTTAAATGTTAACTTAGCTCTTTTTATTATTTCTCTCAGCGTCCGAATTTCTCTCCGTTATTGGTAAAGTTGTGCTCTTTTATACATACATTTTATAAATAGATTATAAATGGTCTTTTATATATAGATAATTTTAAACAAGAAAAAGCAGAATTATGTCATGTAGACGTAGTTATTTTTTTGAACCGCAACTAATTTAAATTTTACACGCTTATATTTAATGCTCTATTAAATTAAATGTTAAAATAAACGTTTTAATTTTGTGTTATCGTATGGTATTATTAATGCAAGTGTAATACAATCAAATACCTTTTAATAAATAAAGTAAAACTTTATGTGTGTGTTTAAAAGCCGTATCCTCCATAAAAAGGGATTATGATTATAAAACATTATTCGTGTCTGCGCGTGCGTTGTAAGTCTAACAGCATCAGATTTAACACCGGTTAATTTTTTAAAGACGTCTGGTTTGTGACACACAAAAAAGAAAAGTGAAAAGTTCGTGAAAAAAAATTATTTTTATAAATCAATATGTTTTCATTGCGCCTTAGCAGTTGCTTCTAAGCAGCTTCACAAAGTCCTACACATGGATTAAACCGGAACTTCTAGAGTTTATACTTGTCTGGGGATAGTAAAATAAAGTTTGAAGCTTTATCTTTTTCGAACGAACAGCGTATATTGTACTCAAGTTTGTTTTGATGCTCATATATTAATTTGTTTTTCATATATTAATGGTTTTTGCAGCTTACAAATATGTGGTTTTTTGAATTTAGGCTATTATCTTACAACATTTTTTCCAAGCAGTTGTGATGGAAAGTTTTCATTTTTTCTTCTTCACTTTTTAAGGTAAACATCGAACAACTTATTTAGTAGATTATATGTTGCGTGATTAATATTATATTATTATTAAAAATGTTAGTTTTGCCATTCAATGTTAATTTTGCCATTTTAAAGCTATTTTTTTTCTAGAAAATTCAGTTTGCGTTATTGAAACATGCAACATTGACACATGCTCAGTCTTATTTCATTTAACAAAAAGCAAAAAAAAAACTGTACATTTTTAAACATTATAAACACTGTAAAATGTAGTGTTTGATAGGTTTAGTGATCAATATTTTTTCAATATTTTAATTGTTTTATATTTATACAAAACGTCTTGAGCTAAAACATGCGAAAACCTCTATAATCTGATAAGCTTATTTAATATTTTGATTTGAAATGTGATACGTTTATTTATCAATATTTATTTAATATTTTAAATGTTTTTCTTATTTAGGGTACTGTCTTTTTGAGCTAGTGTGTAATTGATAAAGGTATTTTGACTTTTGAGGAATTTTGTAACAATCAATAACATAAGTATATATACTTTAAACAGTTAAACGCCCACGTTGTGTTTGGTGTTGTGAGGTCTCACTTCAGCACCTTGGCATGAACACCATTCGACACCAAGGTTAATGTGAGAGTGTCACTCAATCCAGCTCATCAGGAGCCAGAAGCACAGCTCACTGATCTCAGAGCAGTCCTGAAGTTCTCAAGCTGCATACGGAAGTTTGCTTAGAGGCTGTGGTCCCTGCTTTAACCTCAGAGGAGCTTCCTAATGGCATGGATGTGTGCTCTAGACAGATGTTTAGTCAACAGTTTGAAACTAAAAAAGTTTTGCCGTATAGAATATGTTATTCTGATTTCCTTTAGCTACCGCATCAGCTTATGAAAATTATATATATTTTCCAAAACAAAATATCTTTGTCAAATGTGAAAGTCAATAAACAAGTCTTTGCTTATTTATTTAATCTATAGATGTGGAGGTACACAACCATTTTTATAAAATCTGAGGATTGAATTCAACCTTAGGTGTGTATTTGTGGGTATGTTCGTGTGTGTGTGTGTGCGTGCGTGTGTGTGTGTTAGTTGGTTGGGTTTGTGTCTCAAGTGCTTGTTTCAGTTAAGATGGTACTTGTAACTTCCTGTAACTTCTATCATCAAAAACCCTATAACCCTTATTTTTTTAGTTCATTAATTTCATGTATGTATTTTTTTATTTGTTTGTTTGTTTGTGTATTTATTGTTTATTGACACAAACATTAAGCACAAATTCTCTCGTTTCAATCGTCCTTTCCTTATTTAACCCTTGTATGGTGTTCGGGTCTGTGGGACCCATTTTCAGTTTTCATCAAAAGAAAAATGAAACAAGCATTTATTATTTGAAGCTGAGATTCACTGGGCTTGGCTCATTTCCTGTGAAAAACAATATCAGAATAGATTTTTTATGACCCCACACGTACACCCCCTACACATTTATTTTACACACAAGGTGTTCGTGTCATATGTTCAAGTGTGAAAAGGGTAGATTCTTTACCTTAATTCTCTCTTCCCACACAAACATAAAACACACATAAAGATAAAATTTTACATTTAGAATAAAATTGTGTGATTGTGTGAATTAAAAGCGCGAAAATGCAATGGGTCCAGCAGAGCCAGCAATCCTGCCAAAGTAACAATAATGAGAACACCACACATGGTTCAAATTCTAAACGTGAAGAAATCAGGTGAAAGAACAATACATAAAGTATATTTGCTGTTTATATCACTTGTTTCTTGGCTAAAAGGAAATATTGTTTAAGTTTTTAACATAAAATGTTTTGATTGTGTGAATTAAAATCTGCAAAAGGCAATGGGTACACGAGACCCACAAACACTGCCTGAGTAACAATAATATGAACACCACACAAGGGTTACTCAAACACCGCCTGAGTAACAATAATATGAACACCACACAAGGGTTACTCAAACACTGCCTGAGTAACAATAATATGAACACCACACAAGGGTTACTCAAACACCGCCTGAGTAACAATAATATGAACACCACACAAGGGTTACTCAAACACCGCCTGAGTAACAATAATATGAACACCACACAAAGGTTACTCAAACACCGCCTGAGTAACAATAATATGAACACCACACAAGGGTTACTCAAACAGCGCCTGAGTAACAATAATATGAACACCACACAAGGGTTACTCAAACACTGCCTGAGTAACAATAATATGAACACCACACAAGGGTTACTCAAACACCGCCTGAGTAACAATAATATGAACACCACACAAGGGTTACTCAAACACCGCCTGAGTAACAATAATATGAACACCACACAAGGGTTACTCAAACACTGCCTGAGTAACAATAATATGAACACCACACAAGAGTTACTCAAACACCGCCTGAGTAACAATAATATGAACACCACACAAGGGTTACTCAAACACCGCCTGAGTAACAATAATATGAACACCACACAAGGGTTACTCAAACACTGCCTGAGTAACAATAATATGAACACCACACAAGGGTTACTCAAACACCGCCTGAGTAACAATAATATGAACACCACACAAGGGTTACTCAAACACCGCCTGAGTAACAATAATATGAACACCACACAAGGGTTACTCAAACACCGCCTGAGTAACAATAATATGAACACCACACAAGGGTTACTCAAACACCGCCTGAGTAACAATAATATGAACACCACACAAGGGTTACTCAAACACCGGCCTGAGTAACAATAATATGAACACCACACAAGGGTTACTCAAACACCGCCTGAGTAACAATAATATGAACACCACACAAGGGTTACTCAAACACTGCCTGAGTAACAATAATATGAACACCACACAAGAGTTACTCAAACACCGCCTGAGTAACAATAATATGAACACCACACAAGGGTTACTCAAACACCGCCTGAGTAACAATAATATGAACACCACACAAGGGTTACTCAAACACCGCCTGAGTAACAATAATATGAACGCCACACAAGGGTTACTCAAACACCGCCTGAGTAACAATAATATGAACACCACACAACGTTACTCAAACACCGCCTGAGTAACAATAATATGAACGCCACACAAGGGTTACTCAAACACCGCCTGAGTAACAATAATATGAACACCACAACAAGGGTTACTCAAACACCGCCTGAGTAACAATAATATGAGCACCAACAAGGGGTTACTCAACACCGCCTGAGTAACAATAATATGAACACCACACAAGGGGTTACTCAACACCGCCTGAGTAACAATAATATGAACACCACACAAGGGTTACTCAAACACCGCCTGAGTAACAATAATATGAACACCACACAAGGGTTACTCAAACACCGCCTGAGTAACAATAATATGAACACCACACAAGGGTTTACTCAAACACTGCCTGAGTAACAATAATATGAACACCACACAAGGGTTACTCAAACACCGCCTGAGTAACAATAATATGAACACCACACAAAGGGTTACTCAAACACCGCCTGAGTAACAATAATATGAACACCACACAAAGGTTACTCAACACCCTCCTGAGTAAACAATAATATGAACACCACACAAGGGTTACTCAAACATCGCCTGAGTAACAATAATATAACACCACACAAGGGTTTACTCAAACACGCTGAGTAACAATAATATGAACACCACACAAGGTTACTCAAACACCGCCTGAGTAACAATAATATGAACACCACACAAGGGTTACTCAAACACCGCCTGAGTAACAATAATATGAACACCACACAAGGGTTACACAAACACCTGCCTGAGTAACAATAATATGAACACCACACAAGGGTTACTCAAACACCGCCTGAGTAACAATAATATGAACACCACACAAGGGTTACTCAAACACCGCCTGAGTAACAATAATATGAACACCACACAAGGGTTACTCAAACACCGCCTGAGTAACAATAATATGAACACCACACAAGGGTTACTCAAACACCGCCTGAGTAACAATAATATGAACACCACACAAGGGTTACTCAAACACCGCCTGAGTAACAATAATATGAACACCACACAAGGGTTACTCAAACACCGCCTGAGTAACAATAATATGAACACCACACAAGGGTTACTCAAACACCGCCTGAGTAACAATAATATGAAAACCACACAAGGGTTACTCAGACACTGCCTGAGTAACAATAATATGAACACCACACAAGGGTTACTCAGACACCGCCTGAGTAACAATAATATGAACACCACACAAGGGTTACTCAAACACCGCCTGAGTAACAATAATATGAACACCACACAAGGGTTACTCAAACACCGCCTGAGTAACAATAATATGAACACCACACAAGGGTTACTCAAACACCGCCTGAGTAACAATAATATGAACACCACACAAGGGTTACTCAAACACCGCCTGAGTAACAATAATATGAACACCACACAAGGGTTACTCAAACACCGCCTTGAGTAACAATAATATGAACACCACACAAGGGTTACTCAAACACCGCCTGAGTAACAATAATATAACCCACAAGGGTTACTCAAACACCGCCTGAGTAACAATAATATGAACACCACACAAGGGTTACTCAAACACCTGCCTGAGTAACAATAATATGACACCACACAAGGGTTACTCAAACACCGCCTGAGTAACAATAATATGAACACCACACAAGGGTTACTCAAACACCGCCTGAGTAACAATAATATGAACACCACACAAGGGTTACTCAAACACCGCCTGAGTAACAATAATATGAACACCACACAAGGGTTACTCAAACCCGCCTGAGTAACAATAATATGAACACCACACAGGGTTACTCAAACACCGCCTGAGTAACAATAATATGAACACCACACAAGGGTTACTCAAACACCGCCTGAGTAACAATAATATGAACACCACACAAGGGTTACTCAAACACCGCCTGAGTAACAATAATAGAACACCACACAAGGGTTACTCAAAACACCGCCTGCGTAAGTAACAATAATATGAGCACCACACAAGGGTTACTCACAACACCGCTGTCCTGAGTCAACAATAATATGAACACCCCCCAAGGGTTAACTCAAACACCGCTCTGAGGAACAATAATATGAACACCACACAAGGGTTACTCAAACAACCGCCCTGAGTAGTCACAATTAATATGAGCATTCACCGACCAAGGGTTACTCAAACCACCGCCTGAGTAACAATATATGAACGCCACACAAGGGTTACTCAAACACCGCCTGCGTAACAATTAATATGAACACCACACAAGGGTTAACTCAAATGATAAACACTACAATATGAGCACCACACAAGGGTACTCAAACACCGCCTGAGTAACAATAATATGAACACCACACAAGGGTTACTCAAACACCGCCTGAGTAACAATAATATGAACACCACACAAGGGTTACTCAAACACCGCCTGAGTAACAATAATATGAACACCACACAAGGGTTACTCAAACACCGCCTGAGTAAACAATAATATGAACGCCACACAAGGGTTATTCAAACACCGCCTGAGTAACAATAATATAAACACCACACAAGGGTTACTCAAACACCGCCTGAGTAACAATAATATGAACACCACACAAGGGTTAATAAAAAACTAATTTTAGAGATGTCTCTTTTGTTATTAAAGAGATGATGTAAGTCTGTTACAAACCACCAGATGTTTTAATGAGGCACGAGATATTCAAAAGCACACAGACAACCTCTCCTTACATAAATAATGAACAGACGTGTTCATACAAATGAGATCATTAACCTGCTAATTAGCTTAAATTCAAAGGTCTCATGATTATTTGCTTGGTTGCACTTTGAGGATGCACAAAACACCATGTCATGTTCCTTCGCTCTGCAGGTGTTTGGAGGTCTAGTCTGGATACTGGTGGCTTCCACATACGTGTCTCCTCCTAATCCCCAGGGCTGGGTGATGTTTGTATCCGTCTTCTGCTTCGTCATGACCTTCCTCTGGCTCTGCATCTTTGCATGTGGAGGCCACAAAAACAGCAGTGCTTGGGCCACAGCGGTGAGAAGAGAACAGGATGAGTTTGGGGCACAAAAATAAAAAGGAATGAATAAATAATTTAACAAAACTGTACAATACAATCTGTTTGAGTTATAATCACAAGTTGTATACTTACAATATATATATATTTTATCACTTGTACGAATAGAGCTGTGCAAAAATATCGATACATCTAACTATCGCGATAATTTCTTTTATGCCAAACGACCTCCTCCTCCACTCCAGTAGATGCCGCTAACTTAGAATCAGAAGTAAGAAAGAGTGCGCAAAGTGGAAAATATAAAAGTGCCTTTATACATTTTTTTATTTAATTTATGTTACTTCAGTGGAATATACATTTTAGTTGAGTGTTTGATAACAATATGCACGTAATACATTTCAGTGAATTCTCTGTTCAATAACACTGTGAGGGTTCTGATGAATTGGAATCGATGGAAAATAAATTGAAATTTTAATTTGAGTTCGTCTGCCGACTATCAAGTTGTCAATATAATGTGACACATTTACTAATACAAACTATTGCAATATATCACAATATTTAATGCGATATATTGTAATGTGTTCCATATATGATACATATCACGAGGCCATTAGTCTTTCCATTAGTCTTTTGTGGTCTTCAAATCACAATTGAAGAAGATACTATACATGTAAGAATATAGTTAATTTTTATCCATTTTTAAAACATGATTGTAAATCATTCACTGATTGGACAGTTCACTGTCCTGTCTTGCATATAAACAGAGAAAAAAATTTAGTATGGTAACAAAAACCTTCCTATAGAGGCTAGCTTCTTTCACCAGAAACACTCTAACACCCTATTTATTTCTAATTGATTCATGTTTTTATTTATGGTTTATTGACTCAAATACAAACCCTCTCACAATCCAATCCTCATTTCCTTATTTAAGAGATGCTTCTTTTTTAACGGAGATGAGGATATTAACAGAAACATTTGACGTCGCTACATTTGAGTTTTTTTTGTTACAGCGATGACAGTAAAACTCTGCACTTCCCTTTAAAACAGGGTTCAAAAACTAAAACCAAGTGTTAAATGAACCCTTTTCTTGTTGAAAATAAGTGTTTAGCATTCTTCTGCAGACTGAGACAATTGCTTAGAAGTTAATATCTAAAAACAAATTCTGTTTTTTTGTGGCACTTTAAAATCTGAAACATGTTAAAAGTGTCTTTCATTTAAATAGTAATAGCAAAGCATCCAGTGGTGCCTTAATAAGAATGTTAAATGCAATAGGAATGTTAAATATAAACAATATAAGACACACAATCATAAGAGAGCAACTTTTAGGTGCTTTTTTTGTTGTCTTTAATGTTACTAACAGCAAAGTTCTTTAACTAATATATTCAATTGGGTTCTGATGGGGAAAATACATTATTTGATTAATAAAAACAGTGCTAAAGTGAATGATAACCCTCTAAACAACCACCTTTAACAAACTATTCTGTGTGCAGGACTTTATTTATCACCTGATCGCAGTGGTGTTGTATCTGAGCGCCTCAGTGCTTCTGGCCTATGTGACGATCAACTTCAGTGTTTTGGCAGGCACAGCTCTCAATAAATACTATCAAATCGATATTGCAGCAGTGGTAAGCACAATACACACACAGTTATTTGTTCATGTACTCCCCTAACAACTTGTCTCTGTAAAAACAGTCATTTTGAAAGTAAAAAAACAAAGTTGAAACCAAACTTGAATTCAATCTTACAAATAATATTTTAAGCCAAGCCTTTTAGATGCGGATGAGATGTTTGATGGATGTTCTCTTCCTTCCAGGTGTTCTCGCATGTGACCACGTTGCTTTACTTCATCCACTGCATCCTTTCTGCTGTGCGGTGGAAGTCTTTCTGATTCAACAAAGAAACCAATATATAACCAATCGCCTAAAATAATCAGAGGAGAAGGAAATCTACCGGAGGTTGATTGTACCACCACTGAGACTGAGAGCCCAGGGTGCAGACTTGGCTTATCTTTCTCAACAAATCACAGAAATCAGAGCGTGGTAGCAGAAAGCTACAAGTACTTCTTTTTTTTATAACAGACTAGGCAAAAATTGCTGATTGTTTAATGACGATGCTTTCTTATATTTTGGGAAGGGATTTTTTTCTGTAACTGTAGCACTAAATAACCAATGTTTTGATTAAATTGATCGAATTTTGTAAAATTTGTAACAAATGCATTGATTTTTAATGTTTAGTTATTCGCAATACAAAAAATCTAATATGTTAATAAAACATAATTGATCTGACATTTTGTCTGTCTCAAAATTATTCTGACATCATTCACATTGTAATGGTATGATTACAGGACTATTAATACTATTTGATTTAAGTTGAATTGACTGTGATTTCTAATATATATATTTTTCAGAACTTTTGGAATTTGTGCTCATATAAAAACATAAAACTGAAAAAAAGATTTGCATTAGCTGCAGTTAGCGTGAATGTCTCCTGTTTTGCTTTATAGATAAAACATGTTAAAAATAAAAACCTATACAACTAAATCCATTTAAATTGTGTGTTGTATTTCAAGGGGTTATGTACTTGGTGGATTTTTTTTTTTTAATTCTGAAGATATTTTCTGACTGGTGATGTCATAAAGTAGCATCTTTAGCATCAATCATAAGCTAGTAACAAAGAAAGTTGTTTTTCTCCCTGCTAAACTTGCCATAATAAAGTAACCCCATAAAACACCATGGATTTCTTAACAAATCTAATGTTATAAACCTTGTGATAATAAACAGACAACTATTTTACATTACGTACACAAATACTTCAACAAGAGTGCTTTTTGTAAGTTTATTAGTGCTCTTTCAAGGTCTAAATCATTCAAAGTGAAAACAAATCTCTCTTCATTCCTGACAACCAGGCTCTCCTTTCATAACCTAAAGGCTTTAAAGGCTTGAAATTGAAGGTATGATGCAGTTCTAGAGCTTGCTGTTGGATAAAAGCGGATTTTGGCATCCCTCTTCCAGTCCAATCACATTCTCAGCACTTTCCCAAAGTCAGCTGTTCACCAGAGAGTCCCTGGCTGGACTTCCTCTTTCAGATCACCAGACTGTCCTCTTGACTCCGGCCCACACTGATTTCTTAGCGCCTTGTGCAAGCTTCACATCAGCCCAGTGCAGACGGGTGTTGGGCACATCATCCTCTATTTCTGGCTCCTGACGAGCACCAACCTCTGGTTGCGCCACCACGATGGGGAGAGGACCGCGTTCATCCCTGAACTCCACCACATTCAACTGCTTTTTATCAGCCAGGCTCTGGTGAGTCTCCTGCAACGAGACAGAAGCAGGCACATAGGTTTTATACTTGAGGAGGACAAAACTATCCATAAAAACTATGCCAATAAAAAAAATCAATGTTGAAACACTGACGGGCTATTTATATTAGATGAAATCCACACAATAGAAACAAATGGACACACCCCTTTCTACTAATTGCCCAATACACAGCTTTAAGAGCATCCACATCATGAATGCTCAGTCTTGAAAAAGTGTTATTTTCAGCAGAAGTTATATTAAAGTATACATTTTACCAACACAAATCAAGTTAACAAAAGGAAAACTCTAGTTCATGAGGCAATCATATGTTTTAATATATAACCACCAAACACTATACTATACTATTTCATACATGAGTACCCACTGTGACTTCATGCTCTGGTGCTCACTGTGCTAACCATTGACCAGAAGCTAAACTCTGTAAAAAAAATTTCTTTTTGATGTAAAGTGATTTAAATCTACACATCCCTAAATTAAGCAAAGCTAAACGCTTAAAGGTTAAGCAGACATTACTTTGAACGGGCACATTCAGACAGCTGCCATCTCACAACTCGCTTTTTAATCGGTTTATTTTGTCAATATTTTTGGGTAGCATGCTCTAGAACACATCCCTTTTTTACCGAGAAGGATACTGTTTGTGACATGTCCAAACAAACATCAGCCACACCGATGTCCTGTGGCCTGAACCTGTCTAAGCTCTCACCTGACTGGCCAGGCCATGGAAGAGAGCTCTGGTGATGTTCAGAAGGTTGATGGAACCCTCGACTTTAGCATACATGTCCTTTATCCCGATCAGTTTACAGATAGTGATAACCGCCCGATGGCATCGCAGACCGTAACCTGCCAGATAGGAAACATATAATGTCTTTAAATTGGTCTTTTCAACAAAATCATACCTGCTGAAGTAGAAGTGAAGTAAGGGACATCATTTAAGTTTGATTTCTGGTCTGGAGAGATTTAGCTTGAAAGCAAAGACGTTTTTAAAGGTTTTTAAAAATACAGCTTTGCAATCCAACAGAATGTGGACAAATATAAAATTGTGTTATGCAACCCATTTACCTTTATTCTGCTTCTTCATGCGAAGTGTGGTCTTTTTATACTTGGACTCGATATCATGATAAACTGTAGGTGAGATGAATAAGAGAAAAAAGGATTATTGACTAAACATTTTAAAACCAAACTACAACAAGACTCTTTTTAATAAAGCAGTTATTTGTAGTAGCGTGTTCAGATGTTCTATTTTTACAAGTCTGGGAAATCATTTAAACCATAACAATGAATTTGCACAAAAAATTGCTTTTATTTTATTTTATTTTAAATGGCTTTATTTCAGTATTAAAAAGAACCAACATCTTTTTTTTTTTTTTGTTAGATCAATTTAATACAACCCAGGACAATAAGAGTTGTCACAAAATGGTTTTATAAAAGAAAACAGGAAAAACATTTCACCAAGTGTGCGACTCACTCGAATGATCATTGTACCTCTCGATGTAGAAGAGATAATTCATGGCCCGGTTCTTTGCCTATAAAAAGAAAGCAACACATTTGTCAAAATCATTCAATTTCAACTGATTCAGTAGTTCTAGTACAACTTTTGGAAGTGCCTCGGGAGACATGAGCAGCTATTAAGCTCATAGCCCCTTTCTGTCATGATTGTGTCCTTGAGCAAGTCATTTAACCTCAGGTTGCTCCAGGAGGGAATTAATGTTCTGTGTGAGTGACTGAGTGTGAATTAATGTGTGCATGAGACCGTTGCCTTACTTTTCTGAGAGCAGTGTTCCTATCTGCTGCCTTCCCCAAAGCAAACCCTTCAGAGGAGGAAAGACAACTGCTGGTTAACAATCATTTCACAAACTTCTGCAAAGCTCGTCATAGTCCTGGACATGCATGCATTGAACCGCATGTTTTCTTCAAATTTACTGAACAGTATGTCATCTGCAAAAAGAAAGCTTTGAATACTATGCATTCTTTGCTTAAAGGAGTCATATTCTTCCCATCGTTCCTCCCACTGACTTGCTTTCACCGTGCCCCTTGCTGAGCGAACCTCAGGTGCTAGTCTAAAATCGGCAAAACATCAATGTTGAGCGATGCTTCCAAAACGTTTTAATTAGGGAGTAAATTATATTATCGTTACAAAATGTGTGCTATAAGGCTCCTTCAGGATGTCGCAACATGGTTAGTTTCATGTAGACAGGTCTTCAGGAAAAGTTCAGGGGTCTTGGCAGCTTTTTTTGGTCAAGACCCGCCCATGAGGCTGTTTGACATGACAAACAACCAATCCCATGTTTTTGGCATAACGTCATGTTTCAAGTCATAGAAATGGTACCACAACAACTGACCAGCAATGAGTTCGCAGATGGGATGTTCATAAAATCACACAAAGTCAATACAGACGATGGAAATGTTATGTTGTCGATCATATGCCTCCACATTGTTTCTGGGCAGAAAGAAAATAAATGCGACACTCGCTACTTCTGCATATCCGGATAAGTTTAGCCAATCAAACCAAGACTTCAGGACTTCAGGAACCGTTTCCAACTTTACGTACCAAACTCATCAGACGTTTAGCTGCACTTCGTTGGCGTCACACCTGAGACTGAGGCTATAAAATATTTTCACTTCTAATGCTTTGCAGTGTAGAGTTACTATTTACTGAAGTGGTTCAATTTTAAAGGTGTATGTTTGTAAAATGCCAATTTCAGAGGAAAATCTTTGCTGTACAAGACCCTAAAGGTTAGTATCAAGCTCCTAATTTCTGTCCAATATGTACATGTATATGTGCTCTTACACTTTCATATGAACTGCATTACTGGCTTATCTGATTGGTCAGTGGAAGGCGCTATGATCGAGCTGTTTTGGGCACTCAGAAAATAAAAATAGGATTACACAAACGTGCATGAGCCATCTGGATACAACTTGAGGCATATTTTTGATGAGGGAGCAACACTAAAGCATGCCAACAACATCAGAAAAGTCAAGTTTACATAATATGGCACCTTTAAACGCATCCAAAACACATAAAAAAATAAACAGAGGTAAAAGACATAAAAAGGCCTACTTAGATTAAAAAAAAAACTTTAACTAATACTATAGTAACCAGGCCACACGCATATTATTATTTTCTCTAATTTATGTTTGCATCCACACTTTTAAAAAAATAAGCTCAATGAATTTAAAGAAACACTGTCAAGATTGTTCATTTCATAAGATTTACCAGCCACTCCGTTTCCATTCCCCACAGCAACCAGAGCGCTGATGGACCTCTTCCTGCTTTCTCTGGCTTTGACCGTGAACACACTCTTGAGCTGTCAATAACACAAAAGACAGCACATGTAAAGGAGAATCTATGTATGAGGTGATGCACTTCCTTTACACGACCAGCAGAAGTCAGTATGCAGACGCTGAAAACTGAAATCCCATCTAAACTGCTGCAGTTTGTCCCGCACACACACACACACACGCACACATGCCCCTTCGCTCTCTTCCGGCTGCAGATTTGTGTATCTGCAAAGCTTCTAGTACTTACAGAAAATGAAAAGGACTCTTGCTGCTGCTTCTGGTGAAATAGGTTATGTCTTGCAGTAGGCGTATGATAATACTGATATGATAGTATCTTTTAAGCCACCCACCGAAAGGAACTCAAGCTCTTTAAATGATCTACAATCAGCATTAAAACTTACTCTGAACTTCTTCAGTAAAGCATTGATGACTGCTGGTTAAAGACTTACCAGGTCGCACCCTTTGAAGTAGAGAGGTTTGAGTTTATAATAATGGGAGAAGGAGCTTGGCTTTTCAGTTTTATTAGGATTTGAACAGGTTTTTTTAAGGGTACCTATTATGGCATTTTTTCAGTCTAAAATACACATCGTATCATGTCTAAAAAAGTTTGGGGGTTTCGATTCACAGTTTAAATGTGGCATGTTAATAAAAAGAATGCCAGATCTTTGTGTCCACCACTGAAGGGAATCATGTAGTATTTCTTCAGAACGCTTGCAACCATTAGATAACTAAATGGAATATCTCCACAGTTGATTTGGATTACCGAACCTAGATTTGCCTACGCTCGCTTTAAATTGACTACAATAATATACTTTGAACATGAAAACGCTAACTAAGCACCACATCAGGGCTCAATGTTTTAACATGGTTGTATAAGTGTAATGCAAACAAATAACACTCGGAAAGTGTTTAAAACCCTTATCCTCCATAAAGTACTATTGTGTTGTAAAAAAATAACAATAGTGATAAAATCAAACAAGCAAAATCTGATAGAACACCAAATATTCTTTAAAAGTTATCTGCTAAAAACTCAAAATCTTTGAAACAAAACAAAAATTTCTACATTTGCGTGAACTGTAAAGAAATATAAACGTTCTTAATTACAGGTAATACGGTTTGTTTTCCTTGACATTATGATACAAGGACCCGAGCTGTCCATTCTGCACCTGATTAAAATATATGATTTAACACCTCTCATAACTGTGGAAATGGCTTTATCTGATTTGTATATAAAACATGATATATGTTTTGAAATAAAAAAATAGAGTTTTGAGATTTTTCCACTGGTTTTGAGCATTGAGCATTCACATTACTTGGCAAATGTTTGGGCAACCATCAGAGACAATTAGGCGATTTGGGGGCGAGCAGTTAGGTTTCAGAATTTTAATGCCGTTTTAATTAAAAAATTTACAAACATTTTAACCACTTTAATCTGACTGTGTTCACAGCATTCATTCACATATTTATATGAAAACTTCTTTCAAATGTTGTTGTTTCATAATAGGCACCATTAGTCTCATCCTGAAACCGGGGAAAATCATTTACAGTACAGTACCACTGGAGCCAAACACTCCATTTATATTACAGTATATGCAGAGAGTAGCTTTCTTCCACACAGTAGATTTTTAAAAGGCATCCACCACACTGAATGACACCGCCAGAAACCTCCTCAAGTTCCACTCATCAGTTAAATATGATTCTGTAAGTGTCAGCTTCAATTAATATGTGCTCTAACCTTAAATTACAATTTTGCTAAACAAAAGTTAAATGCTCAAGGCAACATTTATAAACTAAGTCTTAGCAGTGCTTTATGCATTGATTATGGTTGAGATTTGTGACTTTGCTCTGCAAGCAATCCCAAAATCGAAAGTGATGACAGAAGAAAAACCTAAGAACAATGTTTACTTAAAAACATAGAATAAGTGACGGGCAAGGGATTCCCACCTGCATTCTGCCAGTTTGATGTTGAAACACATCCCACATTCTCTCTTGCACACACAAACAGACTCCGCTGAGAGTAAAAACAGCACCAAGCAATGCCAGTGTGTTTTACAATCACAACTTGATTTACCCTGAACTTGGCCCAAGTCAGGCCCTTCTAAAATCATTTGTTAGAAATAAATACATTCATATCAACTGGGAACATATCCGAGACAGAAAAAATTAAACAAATGTTGATGTGTTTAAATTAGTCGCTAAAACATTGAAACAGGTAAACTATGCTTTCAGCTACTATACTGCCCACAGCTGTTAAAACACCCCAATCCTAATCCATAAGAAAACACAGTGCTTCAAAGCAGTTTCAACTTTTAGATAAAAAGTGTACAGTTTTTTGCTTACATAATTTCTTGTCTGGTTTTTCTTTTATTAGACTCTTTTTAATTGTCTCTTTAACTGACGTAAAGATCAATCTTTCATACTTTCAACTACTCATTTTATACACAATATTTTGTAATTTCCATGACTTTTTCTGTTTTTTTACATCTTTATTTATTTTAGCATATAGACCTTTTGTGTTCATATTATTTGAATCAGTTTTTTTTTTTTTTTTTTAAATATGCTGTCTGATTTAATCATCATACAGCTCTTTGGTCAATATAAATTTATCTACAAAACAAGCTTCGTAGACCTTTCTACGAATGTTGCAGAGTATTTTAGCACCTCAGACTCCTGTTCTACCATTAGCGGGAAGTCAAAGACGAGGCAATCAACTTCCTCCGAGGTTTTGAATTTCTGCATAATAGAAAAAACACGCTCTCCCAACACTGAATATAGAATTAATTACATTATTATCAAAGTCAGTGAGTTTAGGGTCATAAGAAACATGAGTTACTTCAGAATCAAGCTCTCTTTTTCAGACAAATCCCATTAAACCCAACAAATCTGATTGGGTCCCATGTTCAACGTTACCTAAAGTCAACCCCACTTGAGACAAAAATTGTATTTTGGATGTCATTCTACATGATAATCGTATCTTATTTGTGATTCTTCATAACCAAGTGACTTGTAAGAGAAATGGCATGCGATAAATAGGTAAAAAAAAACTACAAAAGAGAAGCTCCATCAGATGCCAGACGTAATAAATGACAGATGAGTGCCTAAGTCTTTGTCTGATTTAATTCATCTTCACAACCATTACATCTTTTTATCACTCTCCTCTAAGTATCAGCCATATTTCTTTCCCTCCTCTTCCCATCTAGCTTTCTGGGTTCTGCTCATACATCATCCTCTCTAGAGCACCAAGCTTCTCTCTCTCTCTCTCTCTTGGCAAACATGGCGTGTCCTTGAGAGAGCAACTTGAGTTTACAGGAAATATTTGGCTCAATTAATGTGGCTTTATAAGTGCTTGGGCTCTCTCAGACTTCACTTGTGTCTCTTCTAGGACAGCCAGGAGACAGAGAGATGGAGGGAAAGAAAATGAATGCCACCAAGCTTTTCAGAGTCACTTCAAATTAATCTGCATCCAGCGAGACAAACCAACCCAATCTCTTCACTAGTGCTCAAATCAGTCCGTGTTAAACTGTCTTTGGGGTGCTCGAAGGACCAGTAGTCATTATTTGCCTGATCACAAGAGTTGTTATCCAGATTAATGCTTCACATTGTGAATACCCAACAGGTGCTTCTTTGCACTGTAGATGTGGAGGTTATGACACCACCCTTAAGGCTATATATATTTTTCTAAGTAAAGTTTTAGATTTGATGATGTGCATTTTATTTAATGTGCTGCTGGGGCCCTGCATTGAGTAAATAGAATTTATTTATTTCAATCATGCATGCCAGTTTTGGAGTCCTACTTTCACCTACAGCATGTTTTTTGACAGTGGAAGGAAAGTAGAATACGACCATGTTAGTACCATCGGTAACAACAGTTAAACTCCACTCTATTCCAATTTTTACCTGAGATGGCTGCCAAGGAGAGGAAATAGAGACACAAATGTACGTCATTTCTTGTCATTAATGAAAGTACATTTTATGTCATGACTATATATATATATATATATATATATATATAGGTCAGAAATAGCAATATATTTTACAAAAAAATGAAATAATGTGCAAATGTTAGTTATAGAACAGTAATATTACACAATCTGTTCCCTTGTGAGACTGATCATTTTGTTATTGTTGTAAATTGTTTAAAAAATTTTAACGGCCTACCAGTGGTGTTCCAAGTCATGCAATTGTCAGGGTTTTCCAGGGTTCCTATACGTTTCTTCAAATAAAATGTAACACTTTTAAAGACATGTATTTAAAAAAAATTAATACCCATTTCTCTGCCTTCTTCCAAGTCCACAAAAACACAAAATCCTTGAATTTCAGAACAATAATTTACTAAGCAAAAATAACAGACTATTGAAGGAGTTTTTTTCTTTTTGTCTGACGTTTTTCAAGTGTTTTGTGGATTAAGTGTAGGATTGTAATTCCTTCAAATCCGTACTACAGAGTTGTACTTTCTTTTTCCACGCCGTCCACTTCAAAAGGTTTGTCGGCATTGGTTTTAACCAACTCCAACACCACGCTTTTTTCATCCACACCTCATTAAATTTACATTTCCTTTTTGGTTCTCAACTAGCTTTTTTCATTGTCATAAGGCTAAAGCGGTCTGCTTCTTATTTTTTACTTTAATTTCTTCTTCTGCTTCCTTTTTTCTTCCTTTTTTTTATCAGCAGTCAACATCCACCGTAGTGATGCATATCGCACTTTAATTAAATTTTTTCATCACAATAGTCGCGGTTAAATAATTAAAACCTTGGACCAGAATGGTCATGCTGAATTTTTTTTTTCATAGCCCAATTTTTAATACTGACAAATCTACATTTAAGACTTTTTAAAAAAAATGCTTTGCAGGCCTTATATCCAAATGCGCGGTTTTTAAGACTTTTTAAGACATGGAGGACGTTAGGCCCAAGTGAGAGAAATGGAATGCAACCTTACTCTCTGTATGTTTAAATACTTAAACTTATTTGGTGCCGTTTTATTAAGACGACTAGCTACAGGGAGCACCCAAAACTCCTCGCCTTCAAAGTAAATATACAAAAAACAATAATAACAACACCTCTGTCTAAAAAAAAAAAAACCCCAGATATTTCTGGATTTAAACTGCAGCCCTGTCCATGAATAAAAGAGTCATCGATGCGGTTGATCACAGTTCACAGGCAGCTGCCTACAAGTGTGCACTAGAGACTGAGGCAGATCAGTAGGCTTAGGAATAGAACTAATGAGAGCAAGAAGAGAGAAAAATCTCAACCTAAATAATCAGTCGTCCATTCAATCCTTTCCCATGTTCAGTTTGGAGAATGAAAGACTTTACCTATAAACCTTCGCACTTCCTGCCAGTAAAGCTTTATGGGAATGAAAGCATCCAAGGACAAAGGAAGACAATTTGAAAACTGCAGTAGAGAGAAGAGACCCAAGGTGAATTACTGAAATTATTTCCATTCTTAACTCAGCAACTTTCCTGCCAAATGAGTCTTGTGGTGCCAGCCAGGGGGCTCTATGGAGAGATTTGTTTATCAAACATTCATTGTTTTGCATAATTAGATAAACCTCCAGACACTCCATACAAGATGGTAATTTATTTTGCATAGAGCAGGTTTTGAGCCTCAGCTGTCTCCCATTTAGCCGTTTAAGAGCACGGTTTAGAAGCTTTGAGACATGTACAGGCAATCATGAACATAAGGGAAAGCACTGCACAACAACCACAGTAAAATAATATACAGTTTCTAAAGCTTCGATATCATCAAGTGTAAGCTCTTATTATGCACCAAGCGTTTTAATGCAATTTGACAGGAATAAATGTTTGCAAACGGTGTACAGTGAAAGAGGGCTTTCTGCAGAATCCAACATCAGATAAGCAGAATAGCTAATGTACAAACAATCTGCAGCAGGCAGCTTATGCAAATGCATGCACACGAAAGGGCAAACCAGCAAATTCTATCTTCTGATAAAGGGGGGTCGATTTAAAAAAAGAATTAACATTTTCAGGTTCAGATGTAGGCTCTGCCACAAGAATTATGTACAAAGAAAAGGTTTTCACTCACCTCTATAACACGCGAGTCAAAATCTTCAAATGTTTCTAAAAGACAAGAAAAAACTATTTTTAATTCGATGCAAAAAACAACAACAACAACAGTAGCACAGGCTAAAACAGGCTCAAGCCGTCTGGTTTTTTGCTTATCAAGGACATCAAGGTGTTGAATTAGACTAGGTGAGCGCTCTCTTATGAACTTTGACCCCGGGGCGATGTGGCTGCCACTCGTTACAGGTGTTTCATTTTGAATGCTAGAAACATGAATAATTCCTCATTTAAAGCACCGAGTGTTGCTGTGGTGACTCAGCGCTGAGGAGATGTTGGAGGAGATCTAGACATGATTTAGGCTTCAGGCCTCACCGTCGCAGGGCAATCAATCACCACGACTTCCAGAGATTGCACCTATAACCCGCTGGCGAATCAGGAGGCAGGAAATTCCTTCACAGGGCATGAGCGGTAGAACAGCAATGTTCAGCTGTGTAAATTACAAGAAGATTGCGCTTTCTGCCTTTCTTTACACTGAAGTAAGCAAATGTGTTTGTGTTAAAGCAGTCAGGTTATGATATCACACTTTTTATAATACTATGCTCTTCATTATGTTACCAGATATAGTGTTTGGTTGGTTAGTGTATAGTGTAGTATAGTGTAGTAGTTGCTGTGTGACATGTTCAACAGTGGATCGATTGACTGAACGATTATGAAAAATAAGCTAATTGGAATTATTTTTGGCAAATATTGTGATAACAATAATTTTTTTCCTACACACTTTCTGTTCTATATTTTCAAACATTAACATAATGAATTATTGAAGTCATAATAGAACTATAACTAAATAAAAAATATATACAAAGACATCATATGATTCGACAATCGGTATAAAATGTATAATAATTAAACGTTCAGTAACAAAAAAACGAACAAAAATTAAAGAATAAAGAAATATATTTAAAAAAATAGTATATGGCTTCACCATCTTTCAGTCAATTACAGTTGCCGTAACAAACATATAAACCTGGGGATTGCACTCACATGACTTTGTTTAATAACTGGGTCATAATAAATGTGTAATTGCTGCTACTGCTATTTGAAAATTACATTTGGTCATATGGAGATTTATTGTTCAGCTCAACTTCCAAAGTAAAAAAAAAAAAAAAGTTCTGTTGAGTTGCGAGTAGTTTCAGATTATGTTTAGCAAAATTATCCACAAGATGTGATCATAGTTGAACTCAACAAAGAAATTTAATACAAATACTTCTAGTTCAAGTTTGGAGTCAAATTTGACCAAGCAATCATACAGTAATTTATGCAGTAACAACGTACTTTTAAAAATGCAAAAAGGTGTCATTCATAGCTATTGCCTTGTGACTAAACACAAACATGCAAAACAGCAAAGCAAAGTATCTAGTAAAGTTTCCTCTATATGTTCTAATGGCTTCAACTCGGATGAGCCATGTTGAAAACTGGTCAAACACTGAAATTGGAATCTAAGTCTTGAAAATCAGGTGGAAAATGAATATGGTGAACTATGAATTAAGATGCCAGTGAGTGGGACATAAAAAGAGACGTTAAGAATGTATAAACACTGCTAATTTGTATACACGTTACATTCACTACTGAACCGAAAGTGACTAAACTGGCCGGCTTTATCTTTCTGTCGAACAGACACACACAGCCGCTCCAACCAATTAGGAGCCTCATAGAGTATGGTCACGTGAGGGCAAAGGGGAAATCAGAAATGGGAGACTGTTGATTTCGCCTGCAGGGAAATCCAGTTAGCTGAGATTTTCTTGAGTCCTTTTTGGCATGTTGCACACATTTACCCAACCTTGGCCTGTACACGTCTAGAGAGCCCATATTTGGAAAGTGCAAAACAGAACAAGTTTACCCATGTACACACCTCCATTGGGCCCTGGATCCAATGGGCCGAGGCTGACACCACCCCAGGAACCACCAGCCCATCCTCTCTCCCTTTTAATTTTCGTCTTCCTGCGTTTTTCCCATTCATCTCTCTGCCGTTCCCGCTCCGCAGTCACCTCCTTTTGCTCAGCCTCTCCTCGCTGGGTGGGTTTCTGGACGGATCCATCTTTTAACACTGGAACATTTAAACCAGGCCACAGGAAGCCAGCACGACCTGAAGAGCACAAAAAAATTATAAAATGAGAGCAGAGTAATTAAGAGAGTGAGTGAGAGGGGAAGGAGAAGAGGAAGAATAGGGAGAATAAGAAAGGGAAAAAAATCTATAAACTCCCCTGAGGTATTTTTTCAAGAGATAGTAAATAAAGCCTCTCAATATTTGTAGCACTCTGTGAATGATGTCAGCTTAGAAGGTTAGATTTCTGTGGCAGATTCCAGATATAAAGCTCTTACCCTGAGCCTCAGCTGTGATTGAAATTCATTAAATGCTATAATGGGCTTTACACCTTAGGAAAAGCTCAAGCAAAAATGGACAGCTAATGGCTAATGTTGTTTATAGCTGTTTTAATCCAGGGCTTAAATCCGCCTAAGCAAACCAAATACAATAAGATCATCAAGTCATTGGTTTTTTAACTATTTAAACAGAAAGTAACACACTTAGCAGACAACCCACATTATCTGGATCTATATAAATTATCAGAAAATTACAGTAACTGATAAGGATGTAGGACCTTTTATCGTATTTCTTAACCACTTAATTGAGTTCAAATCAAAAAAACCTAAATACTAAAGAAATTAACACCTCCTCAATCCCTGGTAATAATAAAAAATAAATAAATAAATAAATAAAAATCGATCCCTACAGAGAGCAGCAGATTTTGCTCTGATACCACAACAGCATCTAGAATAGAATAGAATAGAATGCCTTTATTGTCACTATACACATATACAATTTGCATTATAAACATGTACAATGAGATTAAGAGCATCTCACTAGTCAGTGCAACATTTAGTAAGGAAAAATACTATAAAGTGTCAAGTACAATAGAAATATCTTTAGTAATAGTGCAAAGAAGAGAGGGGGGGGGGGGGTAGGTGGGGTGGCAGTTCTGTTTAAGAGCTAGACAATGTATAGTGTTAAAATTGCAATTGCACAGCAATCATAGTTCTATCACCTATAAGGTTATTGTCCATGTAAAGTGAAATAAAGTGAGTATATTGCACATGTTGATGTCACACAGGGTGATGCTTAGGTCCGGTTAAGTGTAGATTAAGCCAGTCCCTGTGTACGCCTGTTCGAGTTTAGGGTAGTGATGGCTTCTGGGAAAAAACTGTTCTTGAGTCTGTTTGTCCTCATTCTGATGCACCTATAGCGCCTTCCTGAGGGCAACAGTTCAAACAGTCCAGAAGCCGGGTGAGAGCTGTCCCTGATGATGTTCTCGGCTCTGCTGAGGCAACGGGAGGTGTAAATGTCCAGTAGGGAGGGGAGAGGGCAGCCGATGATCTTCTGTGCTGCTCTGACCACCCTCTGGAGTCTCTTCCTGTCTGCCATGGTGCAGCTGCCGTACCATACTGTGATGCAGTATGTCAGCAGGCTCTCGATGGACGCACGGTAGAAGGTCAGCAACAGGCTGGAGTCCAGATTGTGCTTCCTGAGGACTCGCAGGAAGTGTAGTCTGTGCTGGGCCTTCTTGGTGACCACTGTGATGTTCTCCGTCCATGAGATGTCATCCGAGATGACGACGCCGAGAAAACGGAAAGTGTGGACCCTCTCCACACACTCACCGTTGATGTAAAGCGGTGCTAGGTCGGTGCTGCGCCTCCTGAAGTCGACGATGATCTCCTTGGTCTTCTTGGTGTTCAGAACTAGGTTATTCTCTGAACACCAGGTAGTCAGCTTCAGGATTTCCGCTCTGTAGGCTGTTTCATCACCCTTTGAGATGAGTCCGACCACAGTGGTGTCATCAGCAAACTTCACAATGAGGTTGCTGTTGTGGTGCGGCCTGCAGTCATGGGTGTAGAGACAGTACAGGAGAGGGCTCAGCACACAGCCCTGTGGGGAGCCTGTGCTCAGTGTGCGAGTGGAGGATAGGTGGGGGCCAAGTCTCACAGTCTGGGGCCTGTTTGCTGTATTACTATTTAAAAAGATCCAAGCTATTGGATCTAATTTCTTGTCTGTATATAAACATAAAAGAACAATCTCACACAAGTGGCACCCATAAAAAGTAGCAAGTAATTATGTTTTATTACTATCATTTAAAGACTAATTGATTGAAAACTCCAATCAAAAAGCATCCTGAGCTATAACCCTGTTGCAAGCCTTAATTAAAAGTAAACAGTTTTTATTCATCAGGATGACAAAAGAATTTTGTCCAGGACAAAGATTAAACCTCCGGAGCATGTTACCATCTGTTTAACGGTCCTCTTTGTGACAAGTTGATAGTTGTTTTAAAACAATCTCCATATTATTAACATTTTGTAGGCAAGTCTGGTTGCATTCTGCTTTTGTCAAATTGATCTGACAACATCTTTAGTAAACTTTACTAAAAGTGCTATGCATTGTGACAGCAGCATTAAAGCCTTGACTGCAGAGTAAAAAAAATAAAGTAATATCTGATGTTATAAAGTAGGTCAGCAGGAAGAGAATGTGTGGTCTGGTAAGGCTTTCTAAGCATCTACATAGTTAATCCACTTCTGAACCCATCGATAGAAGCTTTGGCACAAAACTCAAGGCAAAACCTAAAAATAAAGTTAAAAAAATAAATAAATAAACAATTTACCTTCTCCTAGGTTCTGGCCTCTGTTGAGATCTTTCTTCAATTTGCGTTTGGTTCTCTTTCCTCTCCCCTTTCTGGAACCTGCACCCGTCTCAGCTGAGACACCCTTCCAGAGCTGTTCAGCTGTCACTGGGGGCATAAATCAATTCCACAATAAATCAATGAACCACGGCTACAGTAACATCATATTAAAAAATAAAAACCCCTCCCACAAGTTCCACTGGAGTGCCACTCAATAAATGTCCAGGCGTATTCCATACACACCTGATCGCTCATCAATATTTTCAATGAATGTGTCTGTGTTTCGAGAGGAGGTGTAGACATCGGGGGAATTGGGAGTTGTTTGATGTTGTTCAGATTAATTTAGGACTTAATTAAAAGAGACAAAGAAGCCTGCCAGGCTTAATGAGGTGTCCAATGCTAACAAAAGCAGCTCAGGAGATATCATAATTTTATTTGACAACCAAACAACCCCAATACACACAGCCCTACAAAATCCCAAAGCATTCTAGGGAAAACTAGCCCGCGTGTACAGTAAAAACCTGCAGCAGAGCTCTGGAGAGAAGCTGAGGACACTGATTCTTTCATTGAGGGATGAACAGCATCTTTAATTTTCTATCTGTAATATTTATCAAGCCTTCATTCTGCCAAAGAAATAAGAATGTTAGCTAAATAAACAAAGAAATACATTAGAATATAATGTGAATGTTGTTTAAAGGGTTCAAGAGTGGAGGTTCTTCATGTATATCACAATTTTAGCATGCGTCATCAAACGTTATGAAGACTTTCATGTCATGATTTCAATTTTTTGTTTTTGGTTTGAGAATGCTTTTCGAGTATAGTTTGAGCAGGTGTGTAGAATAATGTTCGAAATGACTAATTTCAGAAAAATATCCATGAAAAAAAATCCATAACTTGTTTGTAAAATAATCTGAGTAAAATAATCTGAAAAGAAAAGAAAGAGTTTTCAGCATCAGTCAAATAAATTACAATTTGATGTATGTCTGATCATTTCCTGATTGTCTCTGATGTCATCTTTGGATTGAAATTTGCAACATGTGTCTTTTAGATAGAAGTGTGAACAAATCATGATCGTAATGAAGGGGCAGGTATAAAAACAAAGCACTTTTAGGAATATTGTACTCTTAAGCTAGCTAAAATACCAACAAAAAAAACCTCACTAGGGACTGGTGACTGAATAAAGGAGAAATTTTTGGCAAAACCAGAGAGATGTGTGTAGTCATGTTATCAATCGGAGAAAAACATCCCATAATCTCAACCAGAGCAAGAGAAGCGGAAAATCACTATTAAATAATAATAACAACATGTAAATAAAGATGATTATATATATCCATGTGAGCACTCTGGTCGGACTGCATTTTCCATGTGTTTTAACATCTTTTTTTGCTGCTATAACCACAGCACCGCACTTTGCTCAAAACAAATACAGAGCTTCCTTCAAAGCTTCAAACGATTCGAATAGTGAACTCACAAGTTCACTTACATGGAGTTAGCTCAGCATCGCAAGCGTAATTGGCGAGCATAACGAAGCGTACTGGGCGAGCTGTCCGCTAAGGGTCCCCAAGAAGACAACCCAAAATAAAGAGGTGAAAGGAGTGGCGGTGGGTTTTTTTGCTTTCAACCCTCACATGAGCAGAGGAGCTTAGATTTTTTCTTTATATCCTAGAGAGGTATCCAAGCTAAACCTTAGCAGGTTGGCTCTATGGAGCTATACCTTCCATATCTCAGCTCGAGGACAAAAAAAGATGTACACTACCATTCTGACACACCCACAAAAAAAATCCTTCTTATTTATAGCGTACCATAATAATTTTGATAATAATATTTAATGTACAACAATTGAAAGAAAATACTCTGAGCAACAATATTTTGACACAAAGTAATGTCTCCTACACAGTGTGTTTCTTTTCCAAATAAGCAAAATGCTTTGCAGGACAAATTCTAGGGATTTGTGGTAACTGTTTGTTCCAATCGTATGGTTTTATTTACATTTATTTCTGTGTTTTATAACTTCTTTAGTTCTAGTCAATACTGAAACTGCCTTAGCTTATTTTAAGTTGGATGATTTTTTTATTTTATTGAAAATTCAGAATTTATAAAAAATAAAAACAATAATTTTGTAGTTCCAGCATTGCTTAGATGAACATCTCTGTCACAATAACATACATTATTGTACTCCATGTAATTGTTAACAATAACAGACGCAGTGTCAGGAAAGCTCATAAGTGTTCTGCAGGTGAACATGCAGATCATTTAATCTATAAGTGATTTGTTTTTGTACTTTAAATGCATTCTGTTTACATAATAAAAGGCCATTTTGCTAAATGAACACTATTTTAAGCAACTTAATGTGATGTGTATGTAATAACAACTCATAAAATGAACAACAAACTAATTAACATTTTATACTAGACCCACATACAGTAGTATATGACATACAATAGTTCATCCTATTGGGGACAACCGTAGATAATAAGAAAGGAAATAAGAAATAATGTGTTAGAGAGATTATATTGCCTCTATGTTTAAAATGTACTCCTGTAACGTGGATCCCAAACCCCAACAAGGAAATAGGCGAAAAAGTGCATAATCACATCTTACATTTATTAAAGAAGCTTCCTTTTCTGATCTGTTGTAGGACTGAAGTCACCGGAGCATGTTGTCTGGGAACAGGTCTCGCTAAATGTGACAGGTGTGCAGCGCCCCCTAGAGATCTCAGTGCTCCAGCACCTGTTGAACCAAGCAATTATTAATTGCAATTAATAAAAGCAAATAAACAGACAAAAAATAAATAAATGTATGTAATGCATGTGTCAGGTTTGTAACATTTCACAATGGACAAAATAAGGTACCTGAAAATCATTTAGCATTATTCATTGGTTTATTCTTTTTTTTTTTTTTTTCATTGGTTTATTCTGATGCAAAGAAAACCTGAGAAAACACGAGATAGACTGGCTTCCCATCAAACATATGCAAACCTTGACTTGTGCACAGTTAATGCTGAACACTGTGTAACTGAGTAAGCAGTTAAACGGAACAAAATATAACATCAATATCGTAACTCTGAATTGCAGACAATTATTGCATTGCTTCTATCTTATAATTATGCAATAAAAACATGCCATTAATATAATACAGCACTTGCATGAGATAAACTGCGACGAAAAAATCCCCATGAAATTTGGTTCTTCAAATTCATATATATTTTTTTGAGAATATAGTTAATGTGGAGCATATGGAACCATCAATTGGAAAACCTCTTCTTAAGTTAAATGTTTTATAAATACCGCATCCTGAAAATACATTAACGTTAGATTAGAGGTCAACCAAACAACACATGGTTTAGCCACTATTGTTTTAATAAAATAGACCCTTTCCTGAATAAAAATAAAACAACGCACTGGTTATCACAGCGCTGTAGTAATTTATAGTCATGTATTTTGACGTAATGTTTCATGAATTTGACGTTTATTCAGTCCTTCAAAAACCACTGGCGCTAGCATATTCTTTGAAAATATCTGCGTTCAAAACCCAGCATATCATTCAATAGAGTCTTTACAAATTCATTTTATAAAGTTACAAGGATAGTTTACAAAGATTTTATAGTAAAACCCTACCATCAAATGATAACCGTAGGACGCAGCACAGTCTTGTGGCCGCCGCCATGTTTGGATGCTACTGAGAAAAAGCTGTAGTGCAGAACGTGCTGCCCAAACCAATGCCTGATCAAAATTAAACGTTCACTCACGACGCCCTGCATTCGTGGCTTTGAGACTTTTGAGGACATCTTTATACCGAACAACTCGACTTGCTATTAACCCTTGTATGGTGTGCGGGTCTGTGGGACCCATTTTCAGTTTTCATCAAAAGAAAAATGAAACAAGCATTTATTATTTGAAGCTGAGATTCACTGGGCTTGGCTAATTTCCTTTGAAAAACATATATCAGAACAGATTTTTTATGACCCCACACGTACGCCCCCGACACATTTATATTACACACAAGGTGTTCAGGTCTACTGGACCCGGGGCATGTTAAAGTGTGAAAATGGTAGATTCTTTACCTTTATTCTCTCTTCCCACACAAACATAAATCACTCATGAACATAACATTTTACATTTTAGAATAAAATTGTGTGATTGTGTGAATTAAAAGCGCCCAAATGTAGTGTAAATACTTTTTTTACTAAGACAGATGATGGGTATCAGCTATTAGAAACCTTGATGTGAAGTGCCAGCACAAGTGCTTTTGAACTTTGAATAAAGCCCTGAAATCATATACTACAGTTTGCAGTGTCAACCTGTTAAACTACAGCAAAGGAGACCATCTCAGTTGTGATGGAGAAATGGATGATGAAGAGTAACACTCTAAAAGAATATATACTGGACAGAGGGAAAGCAAGAGAGATGCCATGGAAAATGTGAAGAGGTGCCTCAGTGATTGAAACTGAGTGTCAGAGGAACCCAGCTGATGGTTGAAAGCAATGGAAAGGGAAGTTTTGGATTAGAGGTTTCAGGGTTGTGAGGCTGATACATGCTGTTTTAAATCTTAGGGGTGTTCCTGGAAAGAAGCTTCCAAAGACAAGCTTTTCCAATTTCCTGTGTGACAGTCTGAGCTGCCACCACTGTGGCAGAAAACAGATTAAAGAGCCCATGGAAAGGCTCTGTCAGAATGCTGCAGGTATTTATTAATCATTATATCAACAGAAGCAGAATATTCTTGATAGATTACATGGGAATGTGTAGAGGAATTGGCTGGGATGAAAGCGAGGGACCAATAACGACCAAACCTGTGACTTTGATTGCTTTCTGCTCAGTGTGCCCAAACTAATAGCAACCATTCAGCAGCAAGTTTTATATCAAGGGTTTGCACCAGCTTGTCCTATTTATGAGCAGTCACAGCCATTTAAGTCTTTGGATGAGTTTCGCTCAAAACATTTTCTGTAATGACAGCTGGTTGACTCTCTAGCCATTCTGGGACCAGAGGTCAGACAAATGCCACTTTTTCATCATTCAGGACTACCAACCCTTGCTTGCTGGATAAAAAGATTCTGGAAGATGCAACAAATACTGTAAACAATAATGAAGTTTCAGCGTATGCATGCACAATTTGGCAACAAAAATATGGTGGAAATCATCCTTTTTTTCTAGCTTTGCAAGCGGGTTGTCTATCAAAGGCAGTGAAAATATTTGTATCAATTATTTTACAGAAAAATGTTTTATTTTTTTATAAGGAAAACTTAAATGCAACAGCCAGATATTTTAAATTGCTGGGGCACAGGAAACCTGTTTTAAAACCTTGCCACTTTTAAAACATTTCCACTTCTGTTTCCAAAATGCACTTGTAACTATTTGATCACATGACCTGTAAAAAGTCATGTGTATTTGTTTAAGAAATATAATTAGATTGATTGAATGACTAATATTTTTGTCCAATTGTTCACCAAACAACTTAATGAAAATGTTATTGTGATACGCCACACATGCATTGTTTGTTTAAAAGGCATTTCAATAGCTTTTAGATAGTTCAAACCCAAGTCTAAATGCTTCTGCTTTGAGTTTAGAAGTGCTGATATTTTTAAAGGTTTTCAATTACTTAGTGCTGAGTGTTCTCATGTTGTGGTTCTTATGGAGAAGCTTCTCTGCAGGACCTGAGTCTGTAATCACGTGCTCTCCAGTGCCACTGAATGTAATTGGCAACCTCTAGGCTGTATAATCACCTTAGATGTAGACTGAAAGTGTGTTCTCTCACCTGTTGGTCCATGCAATCTCTCAAATTATCCTTTACCTGTGAGCTGCAATCAGAGTCAGAACCCCACTCGATGGTGGAGATCAAGAGTGTGTGATTTGACAGATCAAGAGAGATTTCAGTCGCATGGAAACACATTTCACTCACAATCCCACAAACTACACAACATCCATGTCACCCTTCATCTGCCTTATATTAAACTATAATGCTTTATTTTAGTTACATTCATGACAAGTGACTTTCTTCTATCAGTTAAATATAAAAATAAATACATAAATGTGACTACACTGATTAATATAAACTTGATGATACATTTTTAGCATGGGAGGAATAAATCAGATTTTCTGTGTATATATGGGTAATTTCTGAGCCGCCATTAAGAAAAGGCTGACAGTTTGCAGAGAATAACATTCTGTAAAACTGTTACAAAACCAAGACAAAAAAAATGTGAGAAGTTAGTCTAAATGCGGTGAGGAAATAATGGTAGAACATGCTTTTACAAAGTGCACTAATGTGTTCACACCATAAAAAAGAATAATTTACTGCACCGAGGCTAACGTAAAAGTTAATTTATCCACAACTGCAACAAAAATCTGCCCAGACCACACACAAGAAAGACAAGTGCTCATGGAAGAGGGACTTCACACTATGTTCTCTACCTTAGCATCTTCCTTCTTTCGGTACACTTCAACTTCAAATATACTGCAACTTGTCCTTGATACAATGTTAGCTTAATGGTCAAAGCTAGCGGAGTCGAGCGTCACGGGGGTGCAGTGGGTAGCACGGTCGTCTCACAGCAAGAAGGTCGCTGTTTTGAGCCTAGGCCAGGTGGGTTGGCATTTCTGTGTGGAGTTTGCATGTTCTGATAGCTCCGGTTTCCCCCACAAGTCCAAAGACATGCGATATAAGTGTTTTGAGAAAAAACAATTGTCTATAGAGCATGAATGTGAATGAGTGTGTGTGAATGTTTCCCAGCAATGGGTTGCGGCTGTACCGCGTAAAACATGTGCCGGAATAGTTGGTGGTTCATTCCGCTGTGGCGACCCCGAAAGGGCTAGCGGAGTGTCATTATATTCCCAATGTGAGTAGAAAACCTGAAATTCACCAGATTCTCTGACCTCGTTGCTGATTCTCCTCTGAGCAATTCTTTGAAAAAAGTTTTTTTTAAATGAAAGGCTTGTGTTCTGTCCCACAGCAAATTGAGTCTGCATACAGCAACTTTAATTTTAACTTTTCAGTTGTAACTTTCTTCCAGAAAATGCATCACTAGTATAGCGCAAGCTAGTTGGTTGGGGAAAGAGAATCAGATATGTGACCTTCTGAATTCTCTGTCTTTCCTGTGCTCACAACATTGCTCTATAGACTCTCTCCAGCAAAATAAATTCCCACATTATTCCATCTTCTCATTGACTTCACATGTAAACCACCTGCAACCTCTTTTCTGCTCGTTGGTGGGTAAACACCTTCAGACTGCTACATGATCTCATGCTAGTAGCAATTAACATCAGCCAGTCTGCCTTTATTGTTTAGTTTTCACTATCTTCTACCACTAGTTGTCAAGATTTAGTTATGTTCCCTTGAGCTCTATTTTTTTTTAACTGCAGTTTAACACAGGATTGCTTATTATATTGATTTGGGTTACAGTGGGTACAAGTGTAGCATTTTTGCTATGGTGTTGTGGTTTTTGAGACTGTGTCGTGGCATGGTATTGATGGTCCTTTCACAGAGCTTCTCTCATCAGCATAAATCGCGTAAGGCTGCCAAAGACAGGAACATCCTTGAAAGAGCCAATGCATCTCACTGTAAATAAAAACTGACAGCTTCATTCCCATCCGTATTTTTGGCTTTTCAGCTTTTCAATCTCCTACACGAACACACAAATAAATAAACACAAAAATGGCTTATTTTCTTTAAAACAAATGGAGCACAAACTACATCTAAAAGACAATTTGTTTTGAGAACATCAATACATCGGGGAGCTGTGTGCATAAATGCAAGAAAGCTGGATTCGGTAAAGAGAGGGTCATTGTCTGCACTTGATTGATTGTAGACTGAGTCTTTTCCTTTTGTTTAGAGATAAACACAGTTGAAAAAAAAATAACATCTAGAAACATAAAACTGGAGGTGTTTCAGCGAAAACAGAAATCAAACCATGTTGTCAAACTGCCTCCGAACTCTTACTGCACTTTGTATAGGATTTGAAAATCAGCCTTTTATACAGTTGAAATAGTTGAACATTTTACTTACTTAGCATTTGAAATAAAGTGTTTGGATTTGTCCTCTTTCTGAATTGAGGATTTTAATAAGATAAATTCTTGCAAAATATTCTATTCAACTTTCATTTGACACAGTTTTTCCCATTCAAGAATGCCAGCAAGTGAAGGACTAAACATTATCTAAACCGTAATTGCCAAATGTCTGACTGAAAGCAGATATTGCAATCTATGTATTCCAAAAAGTGATTTGCATTATTTGTTTTTAATACAATACGAGTCTAATTCCTCCATAAAACAAACATGATACTTACAATAGCATTCCCTAAAATAGTGCTGAATTATGAATAATTCAATACAGGTTTTGAGAAAACTGCAGCAAGCATATGAATAATGCAGATTCAGTGTCAGATAAAACATTTAAGAGGTCAGATGTACTGTAAGTTTAATTGATGGAAGTTTAAACCGAATTCTTGACCTTCAAAGAGATAGGCTAAAAGAAAAGCTGAAGAAGCTAACGAAAAAGAGAACAATAGAGGATTTTTCTTTGCAAGCTTCCTCAAATCGAATTGAGCATTTTGTATTTTTGATTAAATCAGTGCAGCTCCATTCAAAGTGAAGACATGATTTAGATTTATTCACTGCGGCAATAGTAATATGCCTTTATTCGTGAGAGAAATAGAGGAAAATGTAGAAAAAGGAGAGCAGGGTGGCACGGAGATGAAAGCAGACGTGGAGTTTGAAGGTAGACAGGTGGATGAGAGGTGACCCTTGTACAGAGCAAATGAGGGCGTGAAGACAAGAGACAATTACACTGACCCCTGATTTGAAATGACACAGAGAGGAGCTTAGATAAATGAGACGGGAGAGGAGGTGACCCTGTGGAGCTCTCTCTTTCCTCAGCAGGGGAAACTTTCTTTGTTAGTTGCTAGAATCAGAAGGAAAAAAAGCACAGACTTTGCTGCTAAGGTGAGGGACACTGAGCATTTTATACTGCTTTCCCTTTTTCGATATTTCACACTCCAGTTCTACAAGATGAATGATTTTGGTAATCGTTGCTCATTTTCTTTCAAATAAACTAAAAACAAATGTACAAAAGAGAATTGTGGAAGCTGAAGTCTGAAAGAGTATAATAATTTTAATAAATATATACATTTTCGAAGTATATATATGCATGCTCTGCCACTTCCTATATTCTATCCACTGTACTATAATCTATTGATCTTGAAGCTAAATACACAACAATGACTTATTAAAAAAGTTTTCATGGCCTTCGATAGACAATCCACTCACGTAGCTAGTCAAGCTATTGAGTTCCATCATACTTTTGTTGCCAAAATGCGCACAAACACGCTGAAAGATCATCATTGTTTAGAAACAGTAAAAGAGTCATTAGTCTATGTTGTCTTTGTTTTTCATGATTTCAGATACAGCAACATTGACTCCTAGAAACAGTCTATTCTACATCTTCTCCACTCTTCTGGAGTCATTTACAGAAGGATTAATAAACACTTCAGTATTTGCAGATCAAAGCCCTTTAACAGTTTAGAAGGGAACCAATGATTGTCATCTTTCTCCTAATTATCCTGTCTTGTCTATTTTTAAACTGAGGGCTTGCCAAAGTTCTGACTTCAAAAATGTGATCGAAAGATTCCCCTTCCATTATTCAAGCTTGCACTCAGAGGTTATTACGTTTTATAAATTATAAATGAGTCTTAATAATTTAGTGTCAGATAAAAAATGGTTCACGATCAACACGGAGCACAATTAGCTAAACGAGCACTGCATCAGTCTGAGCAAAGATCCCACAACAGCTCCTCTGGGATTAGAAGTGTGTTTGTATGCTTATGAGACACTTTATGAATGAATCTGCATAGCAATGTGACAGAAGGCTGCATGTTTAAGTGAAAATGTGTGAAGGAGGAATGGGAGAGAAAAAGTGTCTGCAAATCTGTTGGAATATGCGTCCTCATCTCCGTCTAAATGCATTATGGTGAAAGTGACTGGTTTGTTTCTCTTTCTAGATTTTATCGTTTTATCTTAATTCCTATAGTGTGGGAAATATTTTCTTGGCTATTCAGCATTTCTGCCAAACAGTTGAAAATACTGCATGTATTATTCAACACTGCCTTTGCAGCCCTGAAGGGAATTTAAATACATTAAGCCAGATATCATTATCTGGATGTAAATATTTGTACGGAACCTATCAATTCTTCACTTAATGCATTGCCAACCCAGTCTCTAATTGCTGATGCATGTTAAAGAATGCTAATGAGATCTCATTTGTTATTTTCTTGTATATGGAGGATTATTGAGAGTAGAGAGGAGATTTATTACTGTAGATTCCTGAAAGATAAAAGTTACTGTAGTATGATTGTGCGTCCAGGATGATTAATCCCTTTCTATCAGCCGTAGGTGTTAATCTATTGTGAATTCACAATGTTGTTCTTTATAGAATTTAGTCTATAAAGTAGTCTATAAAAATCACAACTCCAAAACTGACACATTTTGCCAAGTTTGTCTCTAATTATCAAGGATCTTATATGAATTTCAGCATACAAAAGAGTTTGTTCTTTTGTCAACCATCTACTATAGGCCTACTTTACTTAAAGTTGGTATGAATGCTATGCAAATGTGTGTAAATACTTTATTGCTTAACTCTGTTTATTGTATTACCTGGTGCTTGGTACAGTTAGAAACTCCACAGTTGCTGTGTGTGATGCTCATTTTTAAATCCTCTGGTAAAGTTTCCTTTCACAGTCCAGAAAACAAGCTTTAGGTTAAATTTCCTTTAGTATTGAATATGTGAGGGAATTCTAGGCCAACTGTTCATTGCATTTCTTTCCTTTTGCCGTCTTACCTGTCTTACCTTGCATGTTTAAAAGCATGTTTGTTCACATGATTCATGCAGTAAGTTTGGACGATTTGATCACATGAAATAAATCAATTTTGCTGGTGTTTGGAGTTTCCTTCAAAAGTTATATAAATAGTAATAAAACACTAACTCTGTATTTTAAGTCTTTCATGTAAGTCAATCGACATTATTGTTCGTTTTGTCTGTTTTTGTTGTTGTTTTTTTTACAAATAAACTCTATAATGAAGGATTTGATCAGCCAGACAAAAAAGGTTTCCCATCAGTCTGTTTTTGCATCACCTTCCTACAAAGCTTTCAATCCTAACTCTAATATTTTTTCTTTGCTGTTTTACAGTTCGCTCGGGAATCAGATGCCAGGTGTTCTTTATGAAATGCTAAATTTGAGCTGTACAGAAGAAACAAGCTTCCTACTGTGCTGTTTCTTAAAAATTAAGGTACCATATTTTAAGATTTTTCCACTTTCTGTTGATAATATTTGACTGTTACTTGCTTTACAGTTTGCTTCAGGATGAAGGTCAGTAGAAAATCATTACAGATGAATTGTCATTGAAAGGGGAATAAGACCCCTTGTCTTCCAGAGCACTTTTTATGTCACTGAAATGAGTGTACATAACTGGGCGCAGAAAGGAGGCATTTTTGACAGGCTATATAGTCTCCATCTTAGCTTGAGACAAACAGAAAGGAATGTTATCATTAATTTTAAAATGGGTGTTTCATTTGTATTTATTAATAATTTTACATTTAATAACCAATAAACACAGACCATCCTGCATTGAGATACAAAAAAGAAGTCATCTGTAATCTGTACGGCATTGCATCCCCTGATATATGCAAACTGCATTGATTAGCAACGTCCAGCTCCACCATTCTCTGGTTCTTGGTGCTCTCTCTCAAGAATGCTTGGTTTAATGTATTTGTTAGTGAAGGTCAAACACGCAGCTAGGTTTATAGGGGAAGCTAGTTGGGAAAGCCATCCAACTGCAAAACTTTTCCACCATGAATAACAAACAACTGCAACTCATAATTTACTCCAAACTACTGCAGTCTTAAAAATTGACAGGACGTGTCAAGAGTCATTAAGAGTGAATGCACATCTTGTATAAGAGAGCTCAGGCTCATGAATAATTATGAGCTTCCAACGCATCATCTATACACCATCAAACACCAAAATGTCAATTGGGAAGTGAGAAATAGTATAGAAAAGATGGAAGCTACTCAGTTTTCCAGACAACTAAATGTAAGGTGTAACTGTTAATTGTTTTAAATTATGTTCAACACATTTCAACAAATCTCATAATGTTTTCCTCAAAGATGCTTTGGCCCTTAGTACTAGAAATATACTTTGAGTAAGAGGTAGTAAACATTTCTTTCCATTTTCTGTTAAGGCATCCTATTGAACACAGGATTATATTTATATATTTGGGTCATTGAGAAAGTGTTATAATGAAAAGACATAGGGAACATTGATGCTTATATGCTGGGAAACAAAATCAATATTATTTAGTTGTAGTTTAACAATCGCAGACCAAAAGTGAGCTGAGAGGTGGAAGAAAAAAGATTTTCTGTCTTTGTCTTTGAAATGGTTTCTCGAGGGTACATTGTTCAAGAATACATCATGGGAATTGAATCGGGAATTGAATTGAAGCCTTTGGTTTTTCATAAAATAGAAATCAAAGTTGATGGTTTGTTAATGGATGGAATTATTTACCATTTGAGTCAAATCTGAAGCAAGTGTTTCCCTTTAGAATACTGTAGAATTATTGAGAGGAGTTCTATTAACCTAAGTTCATCAGTTGTAATTGCTAACCCAAATTTTTCGTAATGTTATTATTATCTGACTCGATTGCTCCACAAGAAAGCTGATTAAATAGGCTTTGTAGTTTGTAATGAAATTACAGACAACAAAGGATCACTGTTTTTGTTGTTGTTTTTTAAAGAAAAAAAAATATATATATATATATATATGGGAAGAATAAAAAAAGTAAAACTGAGATGTCCATGCTTGCACTTTAATTCACTGGTCCAGCAAAATGTTAACCTTTATAGATTGTTTTTGAGAAATCTGCATGTTTCTTTAACCTTCACAGCAAATAGGTTTCCCTCTTCTAGAAGCAAATATTTTTTTTATGTAAAATACACACAGTGTCAGGTCACCTTTGTCAGATCTCAAACTCAATCTGTGGATCGGATTGTATGGAAACCCATTTAAGCATTTTCTTTTCATTTTGAAAACACAGACCTAGTGCAAAAATCTCCAAAAAGTCTCCTAAAGCACTAAACAAGTGTCTAATTCGTAAACATCTATGTTACCGAAGTTAAGCTAAGTGTAATAAGTTCCATTATTTTCTCTTTCTCTTCATTTTATTCTGTCCTCCTTGTTTCTGCAAGAGACTCCTGACCAGTCTTTGTTGAGGCGTCCTGCAGAGAGTAAAGCCTTTCAGACAGAGACTTTAATATGTTTTGGTTTAAGAGGAAAAACGTAACATGCTCAAGCTCTCTTTCTTCATTGCTGTGACTGGCAGCTCTCTCTTTTGAAATCAGTATTCAGGTTTTGCAGGTAACCTTTGCTCCCTGAATGTGGCACGTTGAATGTCTCGGCACCTTCTCGTGCATTCTGAGGTGCTGATTAGCATTGTACTAACCTTAAAGGGATTAGACGTGCTTTAAAATTCATCTTCAGGTGGAAACAGCTTTGACTTTTAATCTGTACATCGCACAGCAGCCTCTAACACACTTATCTTAAGCTCAACTACTGAAAAAATAGCTTTGATTTATTTAGTTTCTATCTTTTATGATCATGTGAGTTGCATACAGATGTGTCAAGAAACATTATCATTTAAATGATTTTGAACTTTTGTGTCATGTAAAAAAAAGACTTTTCCATAACTAATGTGCTATTGTTTTATTCTTATACAAAACAAGGAAATGTCAGTGACTCTAAATTAGTCTCAGCATATTCAGAATTGTGTTTAATGCAGTTGGTATTGAAAATATTTTAAGTACTTTAGTCACAATATATGTTTTCATAATAGAATAGATAACCATGCTATTTAAATTATTCATATTTCCCTGAGTATGGAGTATGCACTGTGGCAGCTTATAAAACCCATGTCTCTTTGATTAGCTGTCCAATTGATAAGTAAAAATGTAATGAAACGAGACTATTCAATCTTCTCTTTGAGTGGTTTAACACGATGATGAAATAGTAATCAGAATCACATGAAGGGAAGCAGAAGTAAAAAGGATTCAAGTGTTTCAAAGAAAAAAGTGTTGAACTTGCCAATCTAGATTGTAAGACATGCTTGAAGATTTAATATGTGTCATGTTTAGTAGAGCAACATTATTTTGAATAGTCACAAATTCTTCTGATTTTGTTTAGAATGATATGAGGTGGCGCTCGTTTTGAGTTTGAGTTATTTTAATTCAATTGTAATTTGTGGATCACGACCACTGGAAGATAAATAATTGCAAAACGTGCCCTACAGATCTCTTAATAATATATATTTTATATTTTATCACTCATTCTTCTTTCATGAAAGTGTTTAACTTTAAGCAGTCTGCACAGTTTATTCATCATGCAATACACAGCAGCATTTTGGTACAACAGAGTAAACTGAGCCCTTTGCAGGTAGAGAACTTTTTCAGTATCTTCTCTCTCATGCATCCCACTGTCGAGTTCCGCCCTTTATGCAAATATCCTTCCATTTTAAACTGGTTCTTCAGAGGATTATTAAAATCACATCTCTCATTGGATGATCATATGGCTACTTGATCACTAGCTGCGGGTTCCCTTGCTATGTGATAGTTGTGTCGTAGCTGTTTACTCGCACCTACATAGCATAGAATTTTTTTAAATGGACAAAAGCAATGGTGTAACTGAGGATGCCATTGTATCCCACTGATGCTCACCGACTCGTCATATCAACATGACCCCATACAAAGGAATCTTGGCTTCAATCTCCTGATAGGTTGGGGGGTCACAGATGGGTCGCCAACACACTGAGACATTCATTCATTCATCTTCATGTCGGCTTTCTTCCCTTTCGGGGTCGCCACAGCGGAATGAACCACCAACTCACTGGCATATGTTTTACGCAGCGGATGCCCTTCCCTGCCGCAACCCATCACTGGGAAACATTCACACACACATTCACACTTTAACACTATGGGCAATCGTTCTTACTCAATTCACTTATACCGCATGTCTTTGTTCTTGTGGGGAAACCGGAGCACCCGGAGAAAACCCACGCGATCACGGGGAGAACATGCAAACTCCACACAGAAATGCCACCTGCCCCAGCCGAGCCTAGAACCAGCGACCTTCTTGCTGTGAGACGACCGTGCTACCCACTGCGCCACCGTGACGCCAACACACTGAGACAATACAATAATAAATAATATTTGGGCTAATTGAATGTTTTTCTTTGGATGATAAAAGTATGGTGCTAAAGTGAGAATTTTCAGCATTGGTGCAAATAACGGATACCAGCTGCGATTCTGTTCAGATGTTTAATTTGAGATCAAGATTAGCTAGGCAGCACACTTGTAATGCATCTCTCCTTTACATACCATTCTGAGAAAATAACTTCTTAATATCAAATTCGTTGTTATTAAGAGGCAGTGTGTCTGTAATCCTACTCTCGTTTCTGTCTGACCTATTTAAAATGCTATCCGTGGCCAATGCATCATGTCCGCTCTTGATCCCTCTGTGCCATCTTCACTGGTGTTAAATTACATTGATTTCTGTTTCCTGTTTTACTGCTGTATACTGCGTTATTTGACTTTGGATGTTGGATTCAAAATAGCCAATTCCCTCTGTGAACATATTCTGTTACACTTATATCTGATATTAAATGTAGAGCTAGTGAAAGTCTGCACTATATCTTCAGCACTTGTGTGAAAAAGGAATTTAAAGGGTAAATAAAAGAATATATACCATAATGTGTCATTTAAACACATGGTTATGTATTGATAAGGTGTGCAGCTGCAGCTGGAGTGTTTCTGGGGATGATTGATAGTTTTATTTGGAGATGAAGTTAAGATATTTACTAGATGCTCTTTCCTTCTCTACACATCTCTTTCCTTCTCTCTCCGTGTCTGCTCTTGGAAAACAGACTCATTCATCACCCGTATTTGGAGTTGGACAGCGTTTAAATGAATTCCAGTGAGCATAAACTTAAGCGACTATACTTCCAGGGATTGTTTTAGTGGTCGGTTCAAATTCAAACATCATCAAACAATGGCTCAATTTGAAAAGATAAAACATGACAGCAAGTGCGTACAATCAGATTTATCTACAGTGTGAGAAAAAAATGCACAAAATGGACAAAAATGCAATTTTAAATTGATATGTGTAAATGCTTTATAATGCATGTATAATGCTTTTATCAAAAAAAAAAAAAAAACAGACCACTATAGCTCAAAGTAGGATCCATAAGCAGGATGCATTATTTGGTTAAAACAAACTATTTTGGATGTCATGTATTGGACGAAGAGTTGTTTGTCAAGCCCCACACTGTTTACAAAAAACTATACATTTACAGGCAACTTCACCAGTATAGACATTTTTTCTGGAATTACAGTTTGTAACTGTAAAAAGTTAAGTAACAGTTTACTTTTGAAGCCGTGCTGACAGTATTTTATAGTAAAGTTATTTTAAAAATCTGAACTTTTAGAAAACAATAATAAACTGTTAAAAGGCTGTTCATTGCTGGAAATTCTGCTTACAGTATTTTACGGTTAATTTACAGATTATTGCTGGATATACTGCTGCCATATTTCACTGTAAAATTACTGCTGCAAACCCTGCTGACAGTATTTTACATTAAAACTTTTGAAAATCTGTATAAAAAAATGGCAATAAACAGTTAAAAGACAGCTCATTGCTGGAAATCCTGCTGACAGTATTTTACTGTTAAATTACAGATTATTGCTGGATTTCCTGCTACCATATTTTACTGTAAAAAAGCTGTATTTTTAGCAAAAGGATATAGGCTTAGTAAATAGTTCACTGCTTGAAACCATGCTGCCAGTATTTCACCTTTAAATTCAAGATAGTTTTTACTGCGCATGTTTTGCAAGGTAAGTTTCCTAAGTGTTCATGGCATAATTTAAAATTTTTTTATTTTCCTGTTTTTCATTTAGATCCATAAACTTGCCGTTATTTAAGGATTGCAATTGTTGCTAATAATTTTACCTCCATTTGTCCCCTAACCTGAATGATTTATGTAAGATTGGGTCTGTGTATGTCGGAGAGCAAGCAAAATACTGTTTGATGGCAACGCATGCAGCATCTGGACATACTTACATTGCTCATCAACCTTAAACACACACATGTGCTTGCTGCTCACCCTGAGCCACACACCCCCACACACAGTACTTGTCCTACGCTTCATTGTCAAGTGTTTTCTACATGAATGCCTGCAGTGAGTGTTCTGAAAACACATGCAGACACGTATTTGTAATGCAAAGATGAAACCTTGTGTGACACAGACAGCCATGAGCTGTCAAAATATTTCATCCTGCGAGATGCCATGTGAGTGAAAGAAATATCTCGGTTCCTAACGGTATAACGGTTCCTAACAGTCAAGGTCAGATCTGACGCACTGATGGATTACTCTTAGTGATTTCTGACCACAGAAGTAGTCATTCATGTTTTGGGAATGATTGTGAATTCATGAAATAAGCTGAGGTCTGTTAAAAACTGATAGTGCTGAATCAGCTCAAGCTTCCTGCTCAATAATAACTCATTAATGTAGTGTTTAAAAATAGATTAAACTTACTTCATTACAAATCAGATTTCCATTTGTATTTTCATAGTAAAATGAGTTGCTTTTTTACATGGTTGTCTAGCTCAACATTTTAATCCATAGACCAATAAACACAAATTATTTTTCAGCTTAAATATGTTTTGTCATACATATATGGTTTTAAGTTAGGTATGTTAGGTTTTCTCTCTCTTTGAATTTGGTCGTGTTTATATATATATATATATATATATATATATATATATATATATATATATATATATATATATATATATATATATATATATATATATATATATATATATATATATATATATTAATCAATCATGCAATTTTTCAAAACTAATCGGCAATAACAAGACTGAAACTTTTTAAATCTATAAATGTAAAATGTAAAAAATTAATATCAATTGAAGAAATTGAGACTATTTAAATTCAAATATGTAATTAATTTCATTTGTATGTTTATTGATTTTTTTTGTTTAACTTGTTACAGGTTTTGTCATGTAAACAACATAGCTGCAATAAATCATCAATATCCTCCTAATTAAAAAGCAAAAAAGTGCTTCTCTGTCATTAACAGCATCATTCCTTTCATCTTTGGGAAGAAACTTTAGGTCTTTAAACCTTGGAACAATTGCAGTAGTGATCTTCAGCCGTGTGATATTAGTGCTGTCCTTCCTTTTAGAGAGTCTGAGGTAAAATCATGTTTTAATTTAACTATAGGCTGATCATCCTCTGTTGACTCCATAATCTCTGGCAATACCACTGAGCAGGAGAAAATGTATTTTACTTGTATTGCATTATTTAACACCATATTTATTACTTCTTTAATGTTTAAAAATTAATTTTATACTACTCTGAACTTGTTTTTATTTTATGCAGCATACCTTGACAGTGGACACGCGCACACACACACACACACACACACACACACACACTAAACAGACAAGAGACTAGCTGTTCTATTAATTTGTGAGCATTGAAGGGTCACATGAAAGTAACGTTAATCTTGTGGCAGCAAACATATAAGGAGCACTGTAAGTGTGCTTTAACTTGTCCTCGCTTTTTCCTTTCTCTCACCATTTCGAGACAGTGATCCACACTTGACTCCGCGTTCTGCAGTTCCTCACTTTTACACAAAGTTAGGCTGAATGAATGCAATTTCAGCAAAGTGCGCTGTGATTTTAAGTGGCTGTCATTGCTCACAGAAGTCCAGTGGTCCCTGTGAGTGTGACGTGTGCTGTAACGTGTAATTTTTTTAACGCATTATAAATGTCAAATTAATCGCATGCGTTAACTCGTTCATTTTGACAACACTAATATATACATGACTTATTTTGAAATCCTGGCATCGCTACAATGTTCAAGTTCATTATTCTTCCAAAGTTGTTTTTATCCACACATTTGTCATCTCTCTCTCTCTATTTACCTCAATCTTCTGATGTCACACACAGACAGCGTATCATGTTTTAATCCCGTCACTACACATTTCTGCCTCTGCTTTTCTCACTGATAAACTATCTTCATAGGTGTGTGTGTGCGTGCGTGCGTGTTTGTGTGTGTGCATGATCAGTATCTATCCTATTTTCATGGCTGTGCAACCTCAATGCCTCAGTGGCTCTAATGAAACCGACCCTGTAGGCCTTACAGGCAGAAAGGAACAACAGCCTTCATATCTCAACCGTCACACCCCAAGAGTATACCGCACCACCCCTCCCTGCTTCCTCTCTTTCTCTCCCTCCATTTATTTCCCTTATGCTTCTTTCATTCCATTACCTACTTCTTAGCTATTTTACACTCCCCTCACGAATGAGGCAAAGTGCGGCAGCCCCATCAGCCCTTCATTTACAGAGTCCACGGTTCCCCTGCACAACAACTGAGGAGAAATCTCATGCAGAGGAGTCATTTTATAATAAACCTGTAGATTAAACAAAAAATAAATCAGCTTCTCTGTCTTTAATTTTTGGGGAGCAGTATGTTAAAAGTGGAGTGTGTGATCCTTAGGATTCAATTTTGACTGTTAAAATCCCCAAAACAAACACGCCCTAAGGACCAATGGCTTTCGTGTTGTTAGGTCTTTAGATTAGTAAAGCATCTAGTGATCAGGCCACCCATACATTTTTTAAATTCCCACACCCCACCTTTAATACTGCTGTCATTCAGTTTTAATTAGGACAAGTAAGATTGCATGTTAGTGCCTTCATCATGGTGGCAAATGCCTGGCACTTAAAGGTTTTGTGGTTAAATTAACCATTAGACATTACATTTTGTTCAGAATGAACAAAAAAGGATTTACTCTTTGTTTTTTATTAGCCCACAAATTTACCCAAACACACTGGCTTTTGGTTTGTGAGGTCTGTTGGTATGCATCACACACAATCTCCTGCAGTCAGAAATCTATTTCCTGTGGTGGGCTTTACCAGGAAGGAAATAATGTGAGGAAGTGCTGACTGGTGCAGTGTTTCATTGGTGCTTGCTTTTGATTTGTGCAAAGCTTCTAATCTATACAGCTAAACCAGAGTAAAGGATCATTGCTCAACAACTACTCTATTACACTAAATGTTGAGGATTGTAGTCAAACCTTTTTGAAAGTGTTTCTTAAGTTTTATCCTGCTTGTGTGTGTCTGTTTCTTGTGGAGTTTCTTGAATGCATTACTTGATCGGTTTTACAATACAGCAGTTAAATTGTACTTTCTTTTAATCGAATGACTTATTAGATTAACATACTTTTACATTGTGAGCTGTGCTTTTTAAAATTGTGTTACACTTGACTTAAGTTTGAAGTTTCTGATTGAGATTGGCATTTGGAATCAAACTAAAAACATTTGTAATGCTATAATTTATCCTGTGCAGAATTAAATGTAAGTTTCCCATTTTTGTTTTCAAGGCTATTAACGCCCAAGCCCCTTTGAATAGTCCCACAAAATCTAAGCAAAGCTGTAATGCTAAAAACATGCGTAACAATTTAGAACACCGTTCTCCAATTGATTTTCCTGTGATTATTCAGTTGCCTTTCAAATCCTCTGATCATTCCTGAAGGTGACCTAGTAGATAGTTACTGGAAATTATTTATGACTTGTGGTTAAATTAACTAATTGCTGATAGTAATGAGTTATGACAAACATTTCAGTGATTTTAAAGATTCATACTCCCGCCAGAAAGGTATATTAGTCTGAACAATTGCTTCTAGAGGTTCTCAGTTCCATAAGCAGCCAGTGGAGGGATCATAGCTTTGCAGTGGCTAGTTTGAAGCTCTGGAAGCTTTGGCTTGTCTCAAACCTCATGTTATTTAAAAAGAAGTTGAAGTTCTACTTGTTTAAAGAGCCATTCTGTGTTAAAAACGTTTTTTGTTTATGTTTTTATGTCATTTATTTACATGTTTTTGTGAGTATATGTATGTTTTTATAGTTATTGTGCTAACTTAATTCCAAGAAAAAGTGTAGAGGTGGTCTGGAGAATGGTTAAGGGACCTCAGGCAAGAATGTGTCATTGCCTGTGCTACGTAAGAACTTTTTCACAGTTGGTCCCGCGATCTGATTCCAAGCACACTTGGTCCCTGGAATGGCTGATTTCTGCAAGCGTGAACACAATCTGTTACTGGGACCTGCTATTGACAACATTTCCAGAGGTCTAGAGAACAGTTCAAACGATTTCAGTCAGGATTCTTCGGTTGCCAGTGTTTTGTAAATACGGAAGTGTTCCCAGGAACAGATAAAAAGATAAAGTGTGAACACAAGGCTGTGGTGGTGGATTGGGGAGAGAGAGAAACCTGTGCCCGGATACCGAATGCTTGAATCATTCCCAGTGCGACAGAATCCCAAAGCAGCTCTGCTCAGAAACTGATTGGTTCTTGAAATAGAAGTCTATTTAAACCTTTTATCCTAAATAAAAATAGTAATAAACTAACATTTGAAACGGCAATAATAAAACCTTTAAATAGCAAAAAAAAAAAAAAAAAATCTAATGAGACATAATTAGTCTGAAAAAGAAATTCAGAAGTGACAGCGAAAGTACTCAGTGTTGTGAAACTCAATGTGTTTCTGTGTGGGTGTGAGTAAATGCATGGTTGCGCTGTGCAAAGTGACTCACGCAGTTCTGCTTGCTGGCTGCAGGCTCTGGAAAGTGACAGAGGACGTCAATCAATCAGGAGGAAGAGAGAGAAAGAGCTCAAGACTGAGACGCAGAGGGTGAGAGATCGACACACACTCCAGTCTCGCAGCAGATACTCAACTATTAACTGCTATTTAGAGTGGCTCTCACACAAAGACAGACTCTCATTTGCGTACCGCGTCGCTAATAAGCGAGTCATTATAGCTGGGAGGACATTATTCCAACCATCTCATTTATCAACAAATAATGAACATTTAACTCTGACTCTGTAAGACATTTACATCAGGGGCAAAGACTAAAAAGCAGGCAATGATTTCAAGGACAGGACATGAAATTTCAGTTTTCTGTACAATACTGGATTTGTAAGGTTGTTGGTTCAAATTAAACCAATGTAGCCTATTCTGTTGACACAGCAACAAATACAAGAGTATCCCTTGATCATCTTCATCTATTTGGACTTGATCCACTTGAGTGTCCACTTGAATTTTCTATAGATTGATATAGTCTGTTTTATTTGTAAAACAGGTTTTATGTGTAATGAAAGCAAAAAACTCCAAATAATCATATTTCTGTTTAAAAAATCTCTCAAGCTGATAAGCATCACTCTCTAGTTCCTGATTGGTGAATAATGCTCTGACACAGGAGGGATGTTTTTTTTTTCAAAAGCTAAGCTAAGAACCTGTTTGGCTTTAGTATTGTTACACAATGTGTCTTCGAAACTTCTCGGACTGAATGGGAAAAGCTACAATTAAAGGAGACCGGATGCACACTGTTACTTTAACATAATTTATGTAGAAGTAGAAAATAGGTCAGAACTGATCAAAAAAAAGCAAACCATTCTGGGAGGTAGCCAAACCAGTCCATGATACAGCAGTATGCCTAGCTTCTGATGGCTCCTCCCCGGCTCAGCTGCGATTCCCAGGACACACCAGAACCGTCTCACTCCTACTCCACCCGACAGGCTTTAGTACGAGAGATATCCAGCATCAGGTGTATGGCCACACCCCTCCAGTCAACTTCTAAAGAGTGATGTCATATTGATGCATAACTAATAACAGTAGCTGTTAAATGCCCAGGGATGGGATGTCATGCATACACAGCAATCAAAGATGGTATGGCTATACTGATGTGTGTTCTGAATGATTTAAAACCGGTTATTGAGTCCTGAAAGGGATTGCTGGAATGCCACAAGCCCATCATGCACTGGCTCACTCATGGCTGCTGTGAGCTTGCTTCAGATGGAGAAAATCAATTAGAAGAGGTCAAATACTCGACATTGACTGAGTAATACTTCATCTTAGACACTTTATCTGAGTGAGCATGCTGGAAAAGCATTTTTTTTTTTTTTTTTGCAGAATTTTTTAAAAGAAACCCTATAGTTGACAGTAGCATCTTGAAACTTTGGACGTTTTACAGTCACTGCATCCCCTGAAGAGATCTCAGACAGACGTAACCTTTGAAAATCCAGCTGATTTAATACCGCAGCTACATCTATAAACGACCACCTTTACTTTCCACAAATATTCATATACAGAACTGTCGTCTCCACAGGATCATGGCAAAAAAGCAGCTGTTAAATCCCTCCTGTGAAGAGGCTCAGCCCAGAAGATTGATGGAGATTGTGTGATAGAGTCTAAACGATCAGGGAGGAAAGGTTGAGTGGAAAGGGAGAACATCAGCGGGAGAGGAAATGAAATCAGAGAGGCATATAGAGCCTCTGTCTTTTGCTCGTCTGTGGAATTCCTTCTCCTTTAGCTCATCTCGTGAAGGTGCGGTTGTACATATCCAATGGTACTAAAGCGTATATATAGTTTATATCTGAAGTGAGAGTTCAATTACGTTTTTAAGTCTCCTAACACAATAACCTGCACTATACTTAAGCATTATATTTATTAGTATTATTTATTTCTTTTAAGTGTGCATTTTTATTTTGATCTATGTAAAGCTCTCATACACTCAAACACTTTTAGAAATAAAGGCCTTCATTCATTCATTCATTTTGTGAATCCATATAAGCTGCCACTATTTAACAAGTTGAAAGCACATTGTTCATTTTTTTTGAGGTCTCACAAATTCATTTTGGTCATGAATGTAAGCAATGGCTCTGAGATTCTTCATGCTGAGAAGAAGTTGTTTGCTTATGTGGGTGTGTGTTGGAAGATGGAAAGTAAGTGTAAATAATTAAATATTGATTTTTCAGAAGCTCTTGACTTTTATGATATTGATCCGTTGTCGGTTTTTAGATGTCCTTAGATTTGTAGATTTAAAAAAGACATAATAAATGAATTGCAAATAAATAAAATACATGTCAAGAAATCTTTTACAGACATCGACCATCGGCCAAATAAACTTAGATACTTAGAATAAAAATAAACACAGATTTTGCATCTCGCTCAGATAAAACAAAGCTTGCTCAGATCTTGAATCGAACCCAAACAGCAGTGTTTCTCTCCTGAGTGAAATGCTCTCGTGACCTGCTGCTCATTCATGTTAGCACTCTTGCAGAAAATGCATGCAGCTGCTGTGATTTCATGGCTGAGGTGAGGAGGCAAAAACTGCACCAATGCAGTCGGGCAGCGGAAGGCCACTCATCATGACTCGAGGGAAGAAACACACGGGTGTGCGTCAATTATTGACCTTATTGAAGATCTGTTGTGTTTGCAGAGTAAAAGTGGAATCTGCGTACCTGAAGTACAATCTATTACTGCTGTTGTTGTGAGTTATTACAAGGCTCTTCCTTTAATTTCAATATCTCAAATACATTGAATGGCAGAAAATAAGTAGATTTCATTGACAGACATAAACTGTTGGATGTGAAGTTGATGATATTGTCAATAGATTACTGAAAACTGATTTTAAAGCTAAAAGTACGATATATATATATATATATATATATATATATATATATATATATATATATATATATATATATATATATATATATATATATATATATATACTATAGATATAGATATATACATCAAATACTATATACAGGTATTTTTAAAAACAGATTCAAATATTATTATAATTATATATCATTTTTTGGAGAAAAGTGTCAGGGGTGTTGTGTGACAGAAGAGTGTCAGCAAGAATCAAAGGAAAGGTGTTCAGAACAGTAGTGAGAGCAGCTATGATGTATGGGTTAGAGACTGTAGCAGTGAGGAAGAGACACGAGGCAGAGATGGAAGTAGCAGAGATGAGGATGTTGAGGTTCAGTTTAGGAGTGACAAGGATGGACAAGATTAGGAACGAGCACATCAGAGGAACAGCTCAGGTTGGTTGTTTTGGAGACAAAGTCAGAGAAGCCAGATTGAGATGGTTTGGACATGTGCAGAGAAGGGATAGTAGTTATATTGGTAGAAGGATGTTGGAGATGGAGCTGCCAGGCAAGAGGGCGAGAGGAAGGCCAAAGACGAGTTATATGGGTGTGCTGAAGGAGGACATGAAGGTCATTGGTGCAAGAGTAGAGGATACTGAGGCCAGAGTTAGGTGGAAACTCTGATGATTTGCTGTGGCGACCCCTAAACTGGGAACAGCCCAAAGAAGAAGAAGAAGAAGATATATCATTTTTTGTTTTGTTTTTAAAAATACCTGGGTGTGGCTTGTCCAAATTGGTAATATAAAGAAGCAATATAAATGCTGGTCCAGGCTTTACATTTGTTTATTTCAACATCTATGAGATCCTTTTCTGAACAGCCTCAACCTAAATTGCTCTTTTAATTACAATAGCTTTACAAGTGAGAGTGGGTTGCTACTTTATTACAAAATTTGAAAAAAAGTTGTTACATCTGAAAAGTGTGCATCTGATCTGAAAAATATGCTTTTGAGGGAACAATAACGAAGTTCCACTCTTTTCAATAGTTAAGGTAAGTGAAGAAAAACGTACTTGAATAAAGTTGGAAGAAATGTCTGCTTAATAATAATTTGAATGTTGATAGTTATGAGAGGGATTGAGATGCATTTTCCTCAAAACCAGAACAAAAAGTATGGCCAAAAGGTAAATCATCTTGCATCATATGCTCTTTTGAAATACAGTGAAGTAGCTTTTTTGTATGTAAAACTAAAGATGAATTAAATGTTAAGTGATCGTACCTTTTGGAAAACATGGATGATGGTCTCTTTTTTTGAGAGTTAAGGAATGCCTGACCAGTACCTAAAACTCAGCGAAAAGCCTGGCCTTTCTATGAATGTGTTTATTTATTTACTTTAGAAGCGTAGACTAAATGCCAAAGGATTTCAGATTAAATTTCACCAGGGGGTGTTTTGCAATCTGGTGCTTACCTTTTAGCTAGACATTTCATTCATGAAAACTTCAGACTGGGAACTGTGCCTGGCACTCTGAGATAATAAGATGGGGAGAAATGCATCTGCTAAATGCCAAGAAGTCTACTCTTCACAGCAACCTGCCTGATGTGCACATTAAAACAGCCTTCAGAGGTCATTGTCCCCAAAAGCACAAGCATTGTCTTTTTTCTTTTGCAAGATCAATGTTTGAGACCCAGCAAACATTACTCGTTACATTTTCAAAGCTGTGTAAATAGTTTGGCAAACTGTGCTCGATTGCACTCAGCACACTTCTTCAGGCCCCCATTCTTTTTATTCATGTCTCCAAGGTGACCTCGGCACAATGGGATGTGAAAACCCAATGCTGGGGTTCTCTTAAAGGTGGTGACAATTGCTCCCCGTCACTATCCACTAAGAGCCTTGCCAAAGCCCAGCAAAGCACCGTCACCCAGATTCAGCGTGATGGATGGAAGCTCTGTAGAGACTGTCAGAGGGAAGAGGAAGAAAAGCAAGGATTAAGCAGTGGGATGGGGTGAGCAGAAATCCTGGGAGGATAGATTGAACAAGGAAATTGAACTCAGAAATGCAAAGATTGTGTTAGGAAGGTCACTAAAACAGACATTTTAGATTGGCTCTGAGGACATCTCTTGCCATACAGCTCACTGAGATTCCTGCTGTTGCCTGGACCCCACCTCCCCCTTCTCTCTCTCTCTCTCTCTCTCTCTCTCTGTCCTGGTCTTCCTTTGATACCTGTAATGTAGTAGGCATTTCAGACATCTGAGAAGCACTATAAATCATTCCCTGCTTACTACGAAAGATCTCTCTGTCCACGATATGGTTGTGTGAATTGTAGTTCAGCAAAGCAGTCAGGTCATTCGGATTTTCACAGGGTATGATGGGAGCAGATAATAGCAGGATCAAGCATCGATCCAGCACCTCAGCAGTCCAGGGTAATTGAGGAATCGAGAGAGTGGCAGATGGCAACTGTGAAGATGTTATTGGAGGTTGTTGAATCTGGGATGCGGGTAGTGCTTTTTTGATGCTGTAGCTTCCAGCGACACATATAATAGGGTTTAAAGATCAGACCAGTCCTAAAAGAGAACTCACTGAAACTTTGATTTTGCTGCAGTCATCAGAAAAAACAGAGGAGCAGTGAGAGCAAAATAAACATACCTCAAGAGAAACTCTTCAGTGGCCTACTTACGAAAAGGACTAACAGATTGGATATAGGTTTAATGCATACACAAGCACAACGGAAAATCATTCTCCAACATTCTGTTAACTACATCCACCAGGATATATATAGTGTCCAGGTCATACTTATATATATATATATATATATTTTTTAATATAATTACATTTTAATTGGATCCTGCAAGGGAATATTTAATAGAAACATTCAATCTAAGCCGATATAGCATATGTATAGTTCTAATCTCAATCTAAGACCGAGTTTTTCTACAATTGTGCACATTAAACTGGGTAAAATGCTTTTAAACGCTGTAAAGAGTGAGTCAACCCAATAGAGGGCAGCAGATTCCTCAACCCTGAAGTTATACCGACCAATCAGAAACCTCTCTTAGCTCTGAAGCTCATCCTTTCATTGATGGCTCGCACAGAAATAGAGTTAAAATTCAATTTTCAGAAAGATATGGGAATAACTGAGAGAGCTTCTTGCATGTCCGAGTGAAATCTGCTTTTTTGAGCTGATAGAATGTAATGGTTCTTGTTACTGAATACAATATATTTGGATTTGGATGTCTTTGTCTTGTGAATATTCCTTATTAAATAGCTTTCTGAGGCTATGATAAATAAGTCACTTTTTTGATTGATCATAGCAACCTGCTCATTTTGGGTTTAAAATACTATTATTAATTCCAATCAGTTTATATGTATTCATAATATTTTGACCAATTGATCTAATTTCCTTACAAGGCTAAACTAAAGATGGGTTTTGTTTAATTTGTTTTGCCATGTGGATTTTTTCATTACTTTTCACATTTTCATATAAATTGCCAAATGAAAGTGCTCTACAGAAAAAAAAAAATAACAGGTCAGAAGTAGCTTTCATTTGAAGCTTCCTCTTTTGTCTCTTTTTCTTTTTTAGCACCAAGGTTAGGTGTTTCATGACTAATTCTCGGTGTTTAAAATCCTGAGATTTGAGTATCTATTTACCTTGGGTAATCTGTCGATTATCTAGGTCATGTTTAGATTATAATCAAAATAAATAAGTGCTTTGCATCTGATTTCTGTCTCAAGATCTTTTGTTCTACTACCCTGGGGAAACCCAAACAGACAAAAACCCTACAATCAAACCAGAATGCAAAAGCATTCCAAATAAATCACAATCTCGTAGCTGCAAAAGCACAGCAGGCAAGATGACATAAGTACACTGGAACAATTGCTTGACTGGTGCGCTTCAACACAAACCACCGGAAACCGACTGATGAAGAAACATCAGGACAAAAATTGGATGTGACAGAGACCCTAAGAGCTTCGCATAGCTGTGGCAAGCCTCTTTAACAATAATTCTAGAACCAGAATTAGAAGTGTAGTTTTTTTTGTCATTTGTCTTTTACATTTTTTTTTGTTTTTTGTTTTTTTGTTTGAGTGCTAAGTTATTGGGTCTTGCATTCATCTGCCATCCACAGTGACTCACTTACCAATAATTGTAGATTCAGTCACCCTTGAGCATGTTGTGCTTGGGCCAGTCTTAAGGGAAAACAGTTGTAATAAGGGCAAATGGTGGTCTCAATGCATAACAAATTTGGAAGCACCACATTTCAATACATAATTCTTGCAAGCAAAATCACATTTTTCCCATAACTAAAGCACAATAATCTTGACAAAATCAACAAAACCTTTTAATGACAGTGACATCATCTCACATTATATACTGCAATAGCTTAATAAACATTCCACATGCTAAATATATTTGTTTGAATATTCAGCCAAAACATATTGATATAATACTAATGATTTGAATATCTCATTCATAATATTTATTACATATTCGTCACATTTTGTGTGACATAATTTGTGACATAAATCCCATCTTAAAGATTAACATTTTTTTTTGCCCTTTTTAAAATGTAAATAATGTGATGCCCTTATGTGTTATTCCTTATTGTAGTTATTCATGTGTATGAATGAACACCCTCATGTCATTAAACTCTTTTATAGTGTACTAATCACACAATTATGACAATAAGAATAAGGTTCACTTTTGTAGAGAAATGCATCATTTAGATTGGTGTCTCTTGTACTATGCTACAAACATTCACAATGACGAGACTCTAAAAGTTCACAAAATAACTTTTTTGAAGGTTACCAATTGTTTTAGAGCTAACAAGGAAAGTAAGCAAAACTAATTTTGTATGAACTGAAGCTTAAGATATTTAAAAAATCAGTTTTAGAAAAAACACTCACAACCTTCCTTTATGAAAAATGTAGTACATATCCTCTGAACCATCTTTCAATTTGTTTAATTTACTGTATCAGTGAATTAAATACTAGATAATTGTGGTGTAGTAAATAAATTTCCAACTTCTTCACGCTCGTATACATTAAAACTAGACCCAAACTCAAACAAAACAAAACAAAAAAACATGCAAGCAAGCATTCAATGTCCTGCAAAGCGCACCATAGAAACGCTATGAACAATATACAACCTTTTTCTTGCACTCTCCTCTAACACCACTGAGCAATG
>UELW01000223.1:9434668-9467168 GCA_900490495.1 Danionella dracula
AGAGACGAAGGAAGGAGAGGAGAGGAGAGAGAGAGAGCGAGAGAGAGAGAGAGGGAGAGAGGAGAGAGAGAGGGAAGCTAATTAAACCACAATTTAGTTGAAGTTCTTCCATACAATCAGTATGTTTAGGTAGTAAACTGAAATGTGTGTTTCTGTTGCGGGTTTTATGCATGTTTCTTATTTTAAGGGTTTATGTTTAAAATAACCTATCTGGGAGGTAACTGAACACAAGCTACACCGCATATGACAGAACATTAGCCAAATGGATAACAGGCATGAACGTGGAGAAAGAAGGTGCTCTTCAGCATGGATTACCAAAGGAGACAAGCGAGTATCTCATTAGGAAATCTTGGAGATCCAGAATTCTGTAATATGTATTATTCACGAATGTTTAAGTAAAAGGGTAATGAGATTGGAAGCCGTTGTCTGTCATTTCTATTCAAACTAATAAAAAAAACTAAACCAACAAACTCAACTAAAAATGCATTATGATAAAATTGTTTAATTAAAATGACATTTTTCTATTCAAGTTTGAACAGTGTTCACAAAGAGTACTGCACAAATTGATGACCAAGCACAAAACATTGTTAAATTAATTATTGAAAACAAAATAGATACCCTGTGAACTTATTTTATCTTTATACAGTACCTGGTGCAAGTTGATATTTTTAAAGGCTTTGGAATTGATTTTTAAAAGTTTAATGGCTATTATAGATTTACCATCTACTCAGCCCTATTTCTTAATGTGCAATAACCTCGCTGCTAGGAGAACCATGTCAACGTTCAAAGTGGGACATCACTGCACTGATTGATGAATGCAGTAGTTCCCCTGTGTGCATTTCCTCTTAAAATGTATCATTAAGAGACCTAAGTTTAGCATGTGAAGAATGACGGTTCATTGAGTGATTGGTGTGCTGTATGTCTGTGCAGTTATATGGAAGGAGGTGAGGATTTATTTGAGAACCGTTTACCTGCTAATAAAACCGTATTCTATAGTTCTTACAAACATTGTATTCCATTTCAAATGTGTAAAACAGTGAACGAAAACAAAACAAATATATTTTGTTAACATTCTTTTCCACAGCTCCAACTAACTTAGCTGACCCTCCTCTGAAAGTGAAACCTGAGATACTGGATCAAACTTAAACTGGAGCAATACTGCTTTTTTTCTGCTCTGCTTACTCACAAAACTCAAACCAATTACTGTGTTGAAAACCTTAGAGCGCGTGGTCCCTGCTTCTTTTTCTTGTTCCAGCTTGACTCCTATGTTGGAGTTTGTTAGTCTCCACTTAGCTGATATCGCTCTGTGGGGACCAGAATTATTACCATATTACACCGGTTTTACAATCGCTTCACTGGTTGTTGGTTAAACGCAGAATTGATTCTAATTGATTGATCAGAGCATAAAGCATCCGGAATGTTCAGATCATCAGACGATCTAGATGTGAGGAGTGCCTTCTCTGTGGCTGCCCTGAGATTGTGAAACAGTTTGACCCCCTCCATGTCAAAATATAAATGGTATTTAGGTGAAAAAATACTTTTTTTGATAAAGCATTTCAAAATGTGAACTAGCCCTCCACAACATAGATTTTTCAGTTGATCATATTGTCTGTTCTTATATATACTCTTTTTAACCTTCATTGTGCAGCATGTTAGCCAACATGAGCTGTTTTTAATAGTGCTATAAAACATAGTGACATTTTTTATAGTGACAACTTTTGTGGAGTTTTTATTGTACTGATTGATACCAAGAATGTTGGATGTTTGGAAGAATCTAAATAATTTTGGGTAGTTATAAAAGCACCTGTTAAACAATTTAGTCTTGGTATTCTGAAGATATAGACAGACGAAGAAGATGTTCAATAGTCAGTCTGAATCAAGTATTTGATAACTTATTTAAAAAAAATTACAATTATTTATACAAGTACATAAAAGCACAGAAAATTAAAATGAACATTAATGCTTTTAGTGTTCTATGATAGAGTTTTCTTTTCAAATGTATCTTTGGATAATGATTTCAAAACTGCACAACCATTAAAAAATTAGATGATTCTTTATATTTATATACCAGCTATTCAGAAACTGAGCTTGTTTAAAATGGGAACAGTCATCTACATGCAAATTTAACACAGATTTGTGCATGTTTTGAACTTTTTGCCGTGGTGAGGACGTCCAGGACTGCCAGTTTCATTGTTGTGACATACGTTTCAGCTTATCGGAAACCCATATATCCATTTTAAGGCTTTGATTTGCCTGCAAGGTGTTGGAACAAGGAATAGGCCTATATCAACTCCTCACAATACACTTGTCAAATGAACACAATTAGAATTCAACTAAAATAAGAATATGTTTTTTATAGAGTAGTGTGTGAAGGCAGCAGTGTATTAGATGATAAAGCCTGACAATGATTGGTTTAAGCTTCTAAAGCCGTGGCTCATCCTGCCGTTCTGGACTGCTGACTCGCAGACTGATTTATCTGAAGGTTACTCCTCTGTATGGACCTTTAAAGTCTGAGTTAAAGCTATTGTGTGCAGGGGTGGCCTTAATCATTGTTTATATAGTATTCAGAGAAACTCTGAGCTTTTAGTTTGTACATCATTTGCATTTACCGGGTGTCGTCTCTGCAGCTGCTATGAATGACGGTTTGCCTCACAAACAATATAAAGATGTGGATTGAGAGAGCCTGAGTGTTTACACCACTAACAATGTCCTGGTGTACTCTGTTTATGTTTTTACCAGATTATCATCTCAGATAGCTCTTCTCAAATTTTTTTTATCTTGTCCCAATATATATATATACATATACATGATTTCTCAAATATTAGCAAAATATTTTTAGCTAAACTTTTTTTGTATAAAAGTTTGCAAATTAGACTGTTATGTGCGCAATTGGAGTTAATCTCTTCTCAACTGCAATTCCCATAAACACCTGCACTATGCATGAATGATGATTTTTCATATTAGCTGCAGCTGTGTTTTTTAGGTGCCTCCACTAATCAGCACACTCTCTTAAACTCATCCCATGTTTATCTCTTTGCTGAAAATTTGTCTTTGCTGCCATATTCTTAATTTTTTGGCTTTCAGATTCTTCCCTTGTTTATTGCTCTTGTCAACTAACCACCAAACTCGATCAAAACCTGTTTTTGCCAGTCCTCTGTTGTTCTAGCCTGCTTCACTAAGTTTCACTAATGTCACATTTGATCAGGTATTATCACAGAATAATAATCTACACTTCCTGAGAGGATTATACCTTTAGCTGAATTTCACAATAATGTTGATAACTATATCCATTCACCTTTTGTTGTCTAACTGTTGAAATATTTAGCAGAGTTTAGGAGAATCCAATAGTTTTTTTTGATACAATACTGGTATTGAGTGAACTAATTATTAAAGTGGTGGATGCAGGAAATCCTAGCTATGCCCATTACATATAAACAATAAAGCTGTTCAGGTAATTATGGGAAATGTAGTTTTGGAAATAAAAACTTTAGCTAACCATTTCTGCTATGCATTTTGCACTGAAAATATTATAAAATTGTAATAAAATCTATTACTTAAAAGTCTTCGATGTTAATTATATGGCTAATATATTGTTCATTGTATTTGTAATGGTTCAGAAACTGATGTGGGCCCCTTACTAATGTTCAAACCATGACATCCGAGTCATTAGAGTTAACAATAAATAACAGAGAATCTATAAATTGGGCTACCATCAGAATTCGTGGCAACTAGCATAATACGAATAATATACTACAATAAATGTATTGTAACAGAAAGAAATGTGTCTATTAGAATGATTGATTAAAAATGACTGAATAATGCACAAGGTATATATGAATATTTAGGTTGCAAAGTCCTTAGTGTGTGAACATTTTTTGCAGCTTTTTTTTAAATCTTTTAGAAGAAAACCTTGAAAAATTGTTATTGAAAAATAAAATTTTAGATGGCGCATGTTTGCATCTGAACTCTTCCAAAGTTTTTACTCTGAGCTGCTACATGCTTTTTGGTCATGTAAACTGTCATGCAGCTTATGACCCTTGCTGATCCCGTCTCTCCCAATCCATCAAGCAGTTTTCTCTTTTTGATGACCTCTAAAGGATATTTCCGTCTCAAGTCAAACTAAGAGTAAAAATGCTTTCTTCAACCATGTTAGTGCATTTTGAGAATCTGTCTTCTAGCCATATTTGCCCTGAGCACGCTGCAGTCACTGATCTCAAGGCAATGCAAGCAGTATCCGATTGATGTGTCCACACACGCAAGCACTTCCACAGAATCTTAACATCGCCCTCCAGTCTTCAGTCTTGGTCTGCAGCTTTCAGACAAGTCCACAGTGCTTGATCTGAGCTGACAACCAAGCCACAACATGGCAGATGATGAGCACATTTGCTGTGGAAAAGCTCCAAGATTTGCAAGTGTGGCCACATGACAAATGTTGACGAGGAAGATCTGGCAAAGAAGAAAAGCATAGATTCTAACTGAAGAGGTGCGAAAGGAAACTGCTGGAGATCTTGCTTCTCCATTTGAAAACTAAAAGCTCAGTCTAAGTTGGCCTCTTACCATTCAGCACATGGAAAAATAAGTTTTTGGTCTTTATAATTAACCTTGAATTTTAGCTAATGGAGATGGTAAATTTGTTTTGTTTTCCACCTCATATTAGAAGGTATGCAACGTTATGTGCTTTTTATGTATAATTTTATATGTACCTGATCATTTTTAGAGGCTTCAAAGAACTGTTCTTTTCAGTTTGTCAAAATCCATGGAGTCAGAGATTTTGCAAAGGGGATTGAGGGATTTATTTTACCAATAGTATGAATAATTTATAAAAACACTCGAAACCGCTAGAGTTTTGGTAGAATAAAATGCTTGATATAAATCTTGCATGGGCCTGTCAAAACCCTCAGACTTTAAAAATACTGTAAACAATGATGGAAGTAAGAAAGGCTGAAGTGAAGATTAATGGCTTCCTGCTGGAGAAAAATCTCATTTATAGAAAGTGCTTTTACAAATAGGTATTGCAATTGAAAGCAACACAAACAAATTGATAGCATTAAAAAAAAAGTACTTTAAATCAGTTCTCTCTAAGTGGCACAAAGAGTGCTAAAAGAACCAATCTCAAAATTGAAAAAGGGTTAAAAATGTTATTATTGTTTCTTGTAGGCTCTAGTTTTAGAAGTTTTTTTCATCATATTAATTTAAATGCATTATTAAAAACCACATTGCAGCCATTGAGTACACCTTATATGCTTTAATTTGAATGTTTATTAAAGCTGAATATAAAGAAAGGGAATGGCTCGGCTTTACAGCAGAAGTGCAGAATTGTTTCCTTTAGGATTTATTACAAGGTGCCTTATTGTATCTCTTTTAAAACATTTATAATAATTATTTGACACCTCTAGATTATCACTGGACCCTTAATAACCATCAAAGGGGAGTATTTATTGTAAACAATGTCTTTCAGTCACCTCAAATACTTTTTTTCACCTTGCATTTTTTTAACAGTTTGACTCAGTGTACTCAGTCAACCCTCAAATAAGGGTTGAAATCTATAAATACTCATCAAAGTTGAGTAAACGAAGTTGTCAAACAGTTATAATGAATCATTAACCATGACAAAAAAAACTTAATATTCTTTTAGTGTAGGATTCAAAAAAGTACATAGTATTTTTAAATGTGGTAAAAATTGGTAAATTGGAAAACTACTGTGCTATTTTTTCTTTTTAACCTGTATTCATAGAAACCATTTAAAAATAGGTTTTTATAGTATAATACAATGTCAAATTACCAAATGACTATTTCACAGATTTGATTTATGTAATATGTATGTATTTATCATGCATGTGTTCATACAATTAAATGTAAATATACACTTTCAGTGGTATATTTCTTTAAAAGAAAATCCTCAATCTGTTTTCATGCTTAATTAATAGCTACCACAAGTGTTTTCCATATGGTTGCTTCTGATAGGCTGTACTGTCTTCCATCTGTGGGATGAAATGATTGATGGTGTTTGGTTCTGATGCTGTAAAGTCATATATCCATCCCGTATATTTCACTTTCTCTCTTTTCCCTTTGTCTTCTGTAGCAGCTGCACCTCAGTGGCCTTAATGGGGAAGAACAGAGTCTCTCTAAGGACCATCCCAAGATTCATCATTCCCCGTGATAAGTTAAGGAGATCGATTTAACCCCTCCTCACCCCCTCCCTCCTGGAGCACCATGCTTCTTTATCTCCCCTGACTACTCTACGATGAGAAAGATAGTAAGATTCTGATCGTGCACTTAGGTTAAGGGTGGAGTTTGTAGATCTAAACGTGTGTGTGTGCGTGTTTCGGTGTTTGACACAGAGGAGCAAGGGCTGGAATGCACAGAACAGAAGAAATAGTTGAAGCTAAAGAGGTTCAGCCTACAGAAGAGTAGGAGGTGAGGCCAGACACTTTCATTCCAGGAGTGTTTATCTCTCTCCTACACACACATTCCATACAGAAACCATTACAGGTAATGTCAGCACTTGATCCCGTGCACCCTTCAACAACAGCATACGTGCTTTAGGACAATGTGTGTGCCCATTACCACCTTTCATTTATTGTCCCTCTCGGATGTAATTTTCATTCTGTCTTTACTTTTCCTCACACGAGAAGTCAGCGGGGATTCTGTCCATTCAGGCATCGAATGAAGAACAAGCAGAGACTCAAACGAATTACGAGCTCAGTCAACTTTACAAAGCAATTACCAAGAGTAGCATAATCTTCTATTATGGTCAGAAAGTCTAATAGAATGAAATGCATTAGTTATTAAAGGAGGGCTGTGACCTTATAAAAAGAGCTCATTAGGGTAGAAATGGCGTGTTTACATCTTTGTGCATGCAGTCGGGCACTAAAATGAAAATCAGAACCGAAATTACCATAAATATGTGATTCTACCATAAAGCTCTCAGCGCACTACTTTGATATTCTGCTTTCCTTCTCCATCTCTCAAAGGCGATGTGGCTCAAAGAATAATTTCCATCATCCCATTGGACCTCTGGAGCAAAATGTGTTTAGATCACTGCTCAACATACAGCAAGGCTCTGCGGTAATTGCTGTAGGTCCCAAGACAAAGTTGTCAGGGATGAAAATATCAAGCCATAATGGAGGAGAATCACAGGCACCCACGCAAGGCAAAGCAGCTTTCTTTCTCAAAGCTGATTGCACCAGACATTTATGCAAACAAATGAAAACCAGGAGGATGAGAGAACCTTGAATGCTTTGATTAGACACAGTTGCACACCTGCATGAACACTTCGAAATGGAAATCAATATTACCCTCTGCTCTCCCGGGAAGCAGCCAGAGACCCGTAGACCAATATTTGCCATAGCAGTATCTAACTTTATTAAATTAGCCTTAAAATCTGTCATGCTGCTTCTTGCTGGGTTGCATAGATCAAACAAGTAATGTTTTATCAAAGCACTGCATTTCTCCTTGTAACGGTTTTATTGAAAGTTCTTGCAAAACGCTCTCTGTGAAACGACCAAAGAAAGAACATACGATGTATGTGGAAGCGGTTTTATGCCGTCAGCTAAATTTACTTAGTAGGTTAAATTAGTGTCTAGCGATATCCTTAAAAAGCAAAAATAAACCAACTTTCTAAAAAGACATGCAATAAAACTTGATCAACTAAATATGTTGTTTTATGCAAAACAAGGGGAGAAATGCGTTTTGAGTGATGTGAATATTATGTGACACAAATAGATTTTCTCTTTAAAAATCCAAGATGAGAAATATTGGTGCTGTTCAGCCACTCTTGATGTAGCTGTTGGATATTCAAAGTCATTTTCATTCTTTCTTGAGAGCCTTTATGAAAAATGTTAATAAAGGACATGCTGTTGAATCCTGTTAGTATTGAGTTTATATGCATTTGATCTCATTTTTTTATTCAGAGAAAAAATTATATATTTGTACAGTACTTCAAAGTTATAACTGCACAAATGCATGCTACAATAGTAACTTTTGTACACTACTTACAACAGATTAGAACTTATGAAGTTATGAGATTTTCATTGGTACGAATCCACGACCTGTTCAAGACAAAAATGTTATTCTTACTGAAAGTATGGCGAGCCATTTTCACATTCAAACATGTGACCTGACTAAGCTAAAGGAAATTTAAATCTAGGAATAACTGTATTCTGTTGACCGTGCTATATTTTAACTAGCCATAAGGACAGCCAGCGAATTACAGGTCTCTGAATACAATGTATATTTACAGAAAAAGTATATATTGCTTGCCTCACTACCAGTGAAGTTTTTAAAGCAAGCTGTTTTAAAGTAACAGAAAGTGTAAAATGTATTTCTTCAAGTGAATGAAAACCAAAGCTTATTGTACACAATATATTCTTCCAAAAGTTGGCATATAATACTATTCTTTTAAATCATGTTTATGGCTTTAAGTCTGCTCCCACTATCTTGACATGGCTTGACACACGAGAACCTGTTCATCATCACAAATCAATGATGTTTATTCTCTGCCATCAAACGGGTATTGTATGATTTCTATGATTTATGTTTGCTGATCAATACGAAAGTGAATTAAAGGGTGAATCATATTTAATAAAAAATTTTTTGAGCATTAGCATTTGGCTGAAGGTTCTTCCAGACGAGAGACAGAGCCAAGAGGATAAAATCAGAGGTGACTTAATCCCAAAGAACAAGTTTTACATTTAATTACATTAGTGTATATCATCACTCTTGAAGAGTTCAGTAAAAAAAGAAATCCAATGACAAGAAAACAACCTATTTAGAATAGACGATAAAGAAATGAATCAACCCTCGTGCTGGTTATCATCATCTTACAAAGATTCAGACCATTCTTCTGAAACTCAAAGCAAGAAGTGTGGTCTCCTAATCTGAGGGTCATCAAACAATGTTCATGATGTTCTTAACATTGTCTGCAGTTTAAATAATGAGCCTTCGGAGAGTAATAGAGGCATATGATCTAGCTTCTCATTAGTGAGATGATTTAGAGCTTTGCATGTTTCATGCAGATACTGGAACAGTCATCGAGCAACTATCGTATCCAACGGGTTTCACCGCTTGTGCTGGCCTTCCTAATGAGCAGCATAACCATTACCTTTCATAAGAGTTTTTTAAATACCTTTTTCCAAAAAATTGTAACTGATGTATTTTGTGGTTACGGCTTTTCAATGCATTTTGTATGTCAGACGTATTAATTCTAACAACTTAAAATGAGACTGTTTTTCCAAGTAGCATATTTCCAGCACAAGATTGTATAAAAGACGGAAATTGCAAAAGAAGTTAATGGAAGAAGTAATGAAGCTAACTTAAAAAATTTAATAAGGACAAAAATCTGAATAGGCTATAGATTATAGACAGTTTTGTTAAAATAAGCAATGTATTGTTGTTGTTTACTTCCTTTCACTATTTTAAATGAAAAAAATATTCACTAATAATCAAAGTGAGCTCACAAAATGAAGCTCTATTTTTTTTTTACATTGTAACTATGGGATAAGTACATTTACTTGTTTAGTCTATGATGGAGATATCCTCCCCATAGAGATATTCTACTGCATAGCCCAAAGTGATGAGGAGTGTAGGTTTTGTTTTCATACCATTAGCTACTCTTGAATTTACTACATGAACTCTGTTTTACATTATATTAAATAAAGAAGTTTCTCACCCTGGGTGCAGTGTGTATATAGTAATTACTGCTCTGTTAGTGGGAGCCGGTGCCCCATGTAATCAGCAGGGCAGCTACTAACAGATTTACTTGAATTTGACTTAACCCTGGCTAAGGGCTTTGTATTGTGAGGTCATGAAATCCTGATAGAGCTGTAGCCCTGTCACCCCGAGTAAAGCTCATGTGCTCTTTATGAGGCCTGTAACACAAGAGCTGACCTCCAGGCCCTGAAAGCGCTGGGTGCTACCAAGTTTAACTTTGAGCTATTCGAGGACATCACAGATCTTTCTACAGGCCATCTGATGTGAGTCACACAAGCGTGGAGCAAGATACAGTGCTCCAGGATGGGCATAATTGTGTAGACACATACATGTTTAGATGGGCGTGGAGTTGCATGAATTAATTCAACCCTGTGACCATGCTAATTCTTCAAGAGGTGTTTCTTTATGGTTATTTCTGTCATTTCTCAAACCCCAGAGTCTGATAGAGATGACAGACCCCTTAGTCACTAAGTCTCAGTAATAAAAAGCGCTGTGTGTGCACACATGCATTAGAAAATGACTATACAGTATAAGGGTGTGTGTGCATTTTGTGACTAATTGGGACACAGCTGGTAGAAAACGTTATTCTAGCTCAATTTCCTGTGTATTGTGTACTGCTGCGTCATCTAATGAAACATAGTCACTGGTTCTTGTGGTTTTTGAACAACACATTTAAGTTTTCATGATAATGATGTGATATTTAAATTTATAGATTTGAATGTTTAATAATGCAGTTTTTCAGAACTAGAAATATTTATTTCCACTATAATAAAATTAAGTTATAAAAATGAAAGATGTGATCTGAAAAATAATAGTTCAAAACCAAGAAATTTAGCTGCATTTATATGTTACAGACTAAATTCTAACTCATGGGAAAGTGACCGAGGTGACCTCGAACAAGTCATTAAATATCAGATCTTGTGCATGATGTCTGGACCATTTTAAAAATGAGAAGAAACCATCAGCCAGAGCTGGAGAGTCACGGACAGATTTTTGGTGTCTTTATTATTTCATCCAACATAACAAATGTTGTGTAATGTACACAAATACACAATGTAACAAATAAGTGATATTTTTAAACCTGTTTCAGGGGAACTGTGTCAGATAATTAGCTATTTGGTTAATAATAATTTTGTACCATAATAATAATAATAATAATGATGCCTTCAATTTAAATAGCGATTTTCCGCATTTACATAGGCTCAAAGACGTTTAAAAAAACGTATTAAAAAATACAACAATGAACTTCAAGTTTTTAATAATCACTGAGGTTTTTTTCTTTTTTTTTTTCCCAATTGTACAATTTTTTTTGTACACTGCTCAGCAGTGCCACCACAAATTGAAAAAGGATTCTCTTGCATCTAAAATTATACATTATACACACACATTATACATACACAACACATACAGTATCTTAGCAGCTACATTGCCACCATAATTACCCAATTACGCTGTATATAAAGATAATTGTTCTGTTAGTGCCATCATCATCAACCATGAGCTGAACGCCATTAGCTGTCGGATGCTATGTTGACTAATCAGCATAGTGCAGCCCTAAACATCACACTGACTTGGTGACCCAGGCGTGTAATTGTATTGCTCACACTTATGATTAAAGCTTTGTTTGGCCTCAAACATAAGTAAACACTACATGGTTTGCAATGTGCAGAAAAAGAAGTAAATTTAATATAGTGTTAAACATACATATGAGAAGAACAAGCTTGATTAAATAATGTCTGTTTAGGCAGAAGTGCTTTACTCATCACAACAATCCTTGTAATCAGGATTTAAACCTTTGTTCAGGGGAAGCCAGAAGACACCAGGAGTCAGATGACAGCAGGGAGCAGGACCACAGTAGGAGTTAGGTAGAAAACGGGACCACCCAGTGCAGGAGAGTAGCACACAAAAGGGAATCTAAGGAGATGGTGGAGATGATGAAGAGTGAACAGTAGACTGGAAGAGGGTTTAGGATTGATCAGACTTTTAACCACACATCATCACACATGTGATTATCACACACATCATCATCATCACAACATCACAGCAACCTTATTTTCTTTAGTTTCTTTACTTATTTCAAGGACAGGTCTCGTGAGGCTGACAGGGCTTGCTCAAGGACTGTAGAGAAAGTATGTTTTCTGTGCCAGCCACGGACGCTTTGTACCTGCAGCCTCTGGATCGCCATTCTAAAGGTGCAGAGAATGGAGCAGAGAATGTGAATGTTGAATTAGTTCTAAGGTTTTGGGATAGAGTGTAGAGAGAGTTATAATCAGTTTTTTTTGTAAGGCTTCATACGAATGTAATATTCGAAAGTTGTAATCCACATGTACCAATATGAACTGAAAATAGTGTATAACAGATTTTCAATATCAATGTAATATTTTACATAATGGGATTTTTCCACAGGCTCCCTGTCCTCGCACTGAATGACCTAGAAGCACAAAGGGCCTTTTTTAGTTAAAATAGTTAAAATACACCTTAAAGCAGGGGTGTCAAACTCAATTCCTGGAGGGCCAGAGCCCTGCACAGTTTTGCTCCAACCTTAACTGAACACACCTGATTCCACTGATTGAGCTCCTCTGGGTTTGTTTGAAGCTATTTGTGTGTCTCCTGAAACAGGGTTGGAACAAAAACCTGCAGGGTCTGCGGCCCTCTAGGAATTGAGTTTGACACCCATGCCTTAAAGCTTTTATTGTAAAAATGGTTTGTGCTGAAGTGAAAAAAAACTTCCAACAGGCTAAAATCTATTTTTAAGCAAACAATGAAAAAAATTATTTTGCACATGTTTTTCATTATTATAATGCCATGACCATTATATAACGTAACCGGAAGTCTTGAAAAATCTAATTCATTGACCTCCAATTGGGGTCCTACAGAACCAACCAGCATAAAGTCACCTGTCAAAAGAAAGTAACATACAGGATTTCGTATTCCTATACTTCTTTTATTCTTGATTTTTAGTGTTCTCATTTTTCCCAAGAGAGGCATTTGAATTTAACTACTTGACCCGATGAGCTCATAAATGCTTAAAGGGCTCAGAGGAAGCGAGATGTAATGAGATGCTAACAGCTAAGCCAGCCAGGTTATTTAGCAAAACAAACAAAACATGGTTTTGGGAACCACAGATTTATTAATTATAAAATATCTTCACTCGAATGGTTCTGGAACTTAATTGGAACTTCAATAGGGTTTTGGAATTGCTTTTTTATCTCAACAGACAGCGGATTCTCTTAGTTTGTTTACATAATTGTTTTTTTCCCCCATGCTACATTAGCCCTAAAGCCTTGGGCAAGTCATGCCCTTCCTCTGGGACTCCGCAGCGGGCACAGTGGTCACCTGACCAATGAGTTCATATGAAAAAATCAGTGCTCATTTGTGCTCTCTGTAAATGCAGAGTTCATGCAAATTCTCCCGCTCTTCATTTCAGTGCAGCAACACTTTAATGGGAGGTTGTAATTTGCACTCGCACAGCACTGAAACATGTTTGCGAACACGCATACATAGGAACATTCGCAAATATGCTGAGGTCGCAGGAGAGCTGAGGAGTGACAGTGACCTGGTTAACCGGAAAACATTTTTTAAATTCTCACATTTGAGTTAGGGCAATACCAAATTATTGAGATGTTATTTGATTTATTGTATCAGTTATGTAATAGATTGAATATGATGTGGAATTCCAGATCCATCCATCCATCTTCATGTCGGCTTTCTTCCCTTTCGGGGTCGCCACAGCGGAATGAACCACCAATTCACTAGCATATGTTTTACGCAGCGGATGCCCTTCCCTGCCGCAACCCATCGCTGGGAAACATTCACACACACATTCACACTTTAACACTATGGACAATCATTCTTATTCAATTCACTTATACCGCATGTCTTTGGACTTGTGGGGAAACCGGAGCACCCGGAGTAAACCCACGCGATCACGAGGAGAACATGAGAACTCCACACAGAAATGCCACCTGCCCCAGCCGAGCCTATAGTGCTATATAAATTGAAGGCATTATTATTATTATTGTGATTAGGGGATGAGTTAATTGAGGGGTTGTATCTGGTGAAGTAAGGAGCTGATGATATCATGGTTAATGGCTGATTAGAGCGATATAGTGGAGGAATGAAGTTCAGTGCTCCAGTTATGTGCTGTAGCATGGGAAACTTGTCAACTTAAAAAAAAAACTAACATATATTTAGAAAGCATGTTTTTGTTTCCAATTGAAGACAGTTTCTCAGAGTTTAAAGGCAGCATTAATCTAGAAGCATTAATTTAGTCCTGATATTTAACCACCAGCAGTACACTTCTTTTGCAGTAAAATTTTTCTTTAATGTGACGCTGGTAACCGCCAAATATTATGAATATTTAACTGAAAATAACATGATCTGCTATAGGGTTGTTAAATGATTTGCTTGTGATTCTAACTCACAAGGTCGCTTACACAGAATTAGCCCAGTATTGCTGGCATAGTTGGCTAGTGTAAAGAAATATACTTGGTAAGTTAACCGAAAACCACTGAGAGTTAATTATATGTAACAGTCCTTGACAATTTCATTTCCCGAAATTCAATTGAGAGGCTTGATGGATGTACTGAACCATCTTTTAAATGAATCTTGTGATTGATTATTTTGTGTCTTCTCTCCTCCAGAGTAAAGTTGTAGTCCTGCTGACCGGATCCTGGCCTGGCAGAGGATCTACAAAACACCAACTTTCTCTCAGTTTGGGGGTTTGATGATTGCTGGAGGATGTGGAGTCTAATCGCGGTCCTGACTCACATCCTAATAAAAAGGATTTAGTTTAGAGTTGCTTGTGGTGTTAGCTACGGTTGAAGTTTGTTTTGTTTCTGTTGGGTTAAATAGGAAGGTGGGTGCCATTTTGACTTTGTTGCTTATTATTATTTTTCATATTAGTTAGTAAGTGGATTTTATTTTATTTCTTAGTGTACAGTATTTACGTGTTTGTTTTAGAGTTAGCTTGTGAGCTTGTTTTTTTTAAATCCCCCTTAATGAATATAAACTCCCCTTTTTACTTAGTTGTACTATTAGTTTAATTTATTGTTGATATTGTTTCAATATTCTTTAAATATTGATATTCTATAAATATGGCTCAATTGAGAAGGTGTTGGGTTGTTTACTCTTCTTGATGTAAGAGAAGGAAGTTGCCTTTCTTACACTCTTCCATTGCCAACCCACATTTTTTTCGTTTATGATCTAAAACCCTTAGACCATCTAAGAATAAAACAATCATGTGTTTTTCACCATCAATTTACATATGTTTACAAACTGACACATTACCTCCTTCCTTTAGAATTCACCTTGTGGGATTATTAAAAACATTCTGTAACAACTTTGGGTTCATGAATCTCTCGTGCCTGCATTGCTTAGGGAACTAAATAGTTATTTGCGATTTTGTTTCTTTAGTAAACATATTCAACAGGGGATATTCCATTTGACAGTGACTCGACTAGGCTAGGCTTTTGGGAGATGACAAGCTAAAATCAAGAACAAGATTGTTGTTGCCTTGGAGATCTGTGGCACCCCTGTGTAAGCTCCAGTCTTTAATCTGCAGCTTTCACAGATCGTGAAGACAAATGTGCAAAGATCCCAAAGATGTTTGAAGGCTTTGTTTAGCTGTTCACTGCACACACTTCTCTGTTTGCTCCCAGCATTTCGGTACTTTGTGACTTTGAAAATGTTAGAGGGAAGAGAGATGAAAGAAAAGTAGTGCCCTGCTTTTTAAGGGTGACAGGATCAATAAGGCTGACAAGCCAGATCCGCTTTGAAGAAGTGTCGAGATGGACTTGCAGGAAGGTGGTGATGCTGTGTTTTTATGAAATCATTATCGTTATGTGTGGACTGAGCATGCAGACAGAGGGAGGAGGTGACAGATTGGACCGTTGTCCCAGAAGATGACAGATTCCAGTAGATCCCATCTGAAATTCAAATCACCCCACAGCTGAGAAGCTGTCAGTATCACAGAGCAGAGTTGCTCTGTTCCAAACTATCTGGAATAAGGGTAGGGATAAGATCACTTCAATTAATTAAAGGGACTTCCTAATTCATCGTGATTATTTGCCGTAGATCCAGTTTGAAATTCACAAGTACTCTCCATCCAAACATTTAGCCAACAATTACTAGCACACTTCCAGTCACTTGTATCTCATAAGAAAGACCATTTATAGATTTGTGTAATGGAAATGCCATAACAAAGTTGTTTTACCATGTTTTTGTGACAAATTACTACTAACCCACACGAAATTAACCTATATAAACATTGTAGTCTTTTAGTATAAGTTTTGATATAGGGTTTTTAATATATGTGACATATGTCAAATTGGCTCTTTGTATTATAAGTACATATATGCACATGTTTGTACATATATGTGTGCATACATGTACCTAAAAAGGCACATGTAGCATTTATTACAAGTTCTTAGTTATTGCCTTGATAATGTGTGACAGTTGCCAAAGTGAGATATGTGCTTTATATGAGACATATTTTGTATGTACATATAGGGCTTATATGTGGATATAAAGAAGCAATAATGGGAGGCCTATATGGCCTGTAAATGCACCTCAATTATGCCTATATGTAACATATATACAGTATATATGAGCAAATATACAATGTGTAGGTTTATATGCCTCTATATCCTAATACATGTTCTTTCCATGTGGTGAAATACTGTACAAAATGTTGCGTTGGATCTATTCATAAATCTTTTCGCATGAGATTCTTGATTATCAATTTACAATCTTACTAGATTATAAAATCTTCATATTTCTTTCTACTAATTGGCAGTCTTGCCTGTTTATTTCACATTTCATACTTTGCATGTACTGCGTGTAAAGTTAGATGCACAGTTGAAGCAACCATACAAACACCCCGCAGCAGTAGGAGATTTTATGAGCTGAAATAATCAGATACAATATTTTTGTGCATCATGAATTCATGCACCACCCATTGCATCATGTTGATGATGGCATATGAGGTCATGCTGCTTGTCTTGAATGTTTAAGATACTGGCCAATCTGAAAAGCCAGCTGGGTAAAACCTACAAGACATCAGGGTGGGGAAAAACATTCTTGAATGATCTTTTTACCAGGGCAACATTTGTAAGAAATAATGAGATTTGGAACCACTGGGCATTTTCAAATTATCTTTAACCTTTAGAGCTGTTTCAAAAAAATCGGTTCATAAGGCTCTTTGTGGCAAAGATTTGCTTTGAAGTTCTTCTATTAGCAGAAAAACTATGACTGTGATTTGTTCAGATAGCAGATGCCAAAAGGCGATAATAAGCACCCAAGGCCCATTATTACCCAGATAGCCAGAGCAAAAGGCGAAACAGGCGAAGTCTGCCTTAATGGATGTCAGCGTTTCCAGAGAAACTCTGCAAAAACACGAACAAGATTAAAAAGTTACACATTTTCTCTAAAGTCTTTCTTTGGGCTGCTTCTGCTTGATGCATGCAGTTAAAATATGCATTATTGCATTTAATTCCAAATGCAAATTTGGCTTATGATGCAAAGAAAAAATATTTTGTCACCCTGTACTGATTCTGCTTTCAATTAATAAGTCCATCTGGAAAATGTGAATGAATATTAACTTCTTATTCTTGAAAAGGCACTCGAGTTTTTACTCTTTATAGAAAGCATTAAAATGCCTTAAATACCAATGTGAAAAAGACAAATACAGTGTGAGAAGTGCAATAAAGGAGGCTGCCACTGAAGTATATCATTTATTTCCCATTTCCCAGGCTGACGTCTAGGGTGAGATATTTCCACTAACATACAGAGAAAATGAATTTGACTTTGGCCATTCCTCAGAGAGAGAGAGAGAGAGTTTTTCCAATAGGTAGAAGGTCTGTGTTTAAATTGCATTGTCTTGGTTATAAATTCAAACACACTGGTTTCAATCAAGGTTTGTGTTTTGCCATTTGCAGCTATATTTCTTTTTCTTGCACTAGAGCCTCTGATCGAAGAGGTCCTGGGTTCACATCCCAGCTGAGAGATTATTCTGAGTAGAGTTTGTATGTTCTCTGTGTGCTAGAGTTAGTTTCATCTGTCTATTCACAGTGTCACTCCAAAATGATGTATGACAAGTTTATTTGCATTTTTTTAAATGCTAAATAGAGTGTGTTTACTCCTAAACAACAGACTACAGATTAGAACATCATCCTGTTTGAAGAACTCTATTTGTTCATTCAGTCAGTGTCAAGCACTATGACACAACTGTCTTTTGTTTTTCATCATTTGGGCAATTGCTAAAAATGTACTGCTTAAAACAAAACAAAGGCTGGTTTTCTCTGTTTGAAACAGTTGCCAGTGCACATCAGTCACTTCAGTGTCACTTCATTTCTTCTTAATGAACACTGGGTATCAAAAGCTGGTCAAAGTGGCTTTTGAGAGATCCAGCAGTCTCCGTTAATACCTTACCAAAAAGGCAGCTTAAAAATCGTTCAAACTGTGACTAGGTTTTCTTTAATCAACACTGACGATTTAAACTTGCTTTAAAATCAGACTTTTAGTAAGCTCATGCTCTCACGTACTCAATCCGTTGATTGTAGTCGCATCTCATGATGTAAAAATTGAATTCTGAGTGGAACTTCCAATTAAGTCTTCTGCTTTACTGAGCATTTAGAGTTGGAACAGCATTCGATACAGGATCGAATGACCCTGCACCACAGCATCACAAGTTCACATACACAGCATCTTATCAACACTTTACATGACATCTGTTGGCCAGCATCTCACAGATTCAAGCTACATATTTGTTTTTACTACTTTAAGCCACGTATTTGATGACTAATTATTACTCAGTGAAAATGACCTTACTTCAGGAACATGCTGTTAGAGAGAGTCAGATGAGATTATAAATAAAACTAATTCCACAAAAGCACTTAAATGAAATAAAAACTGAGACTTTGAAGAGTTCAGAAGAAATCAGAAGAGATGGAAGTAATAATGTGTAGACAGGATTCTAACAAGTTGAGGGAATGGGTTTCGAAGGAAAGCTGGTGATCAGGTGAGCAGGCGTAGATAATCAATACTGGGAGAGGGAGCATTCTTGATTGAGTTCAGCTGTTCTGGGTAGTTTTGAGAGCTGCAGTGGCTGCTAAATAACATTTCTAATAATAAAATGAAAAAAATCTCATTTCATTTCACAGTAACACTGAAATTTGTAGTCGTGTCACTTGATGTGGTATTGCAGGTCAAAATTAAACTCAGCTCAACTTTCATCGGAGGGGAATCTGAAATTGCACGCATAGACTGAAACTGGCTTCACTCCATTTTATGGGATCCTTTTAGAGTGAATGGATTTTTTTCGTTGTGTGACCATGTCATCACTCCGTTGAAGGTAGGTTCAGAAGAGCAAATTAAGGTTCTCTTGACTTTCTCAGGGCCACTGGTGTGTGTTGAAGCAGATTGGAACGGAAACCTGCAAAACTGCTACTCAAGGAAAAACGTTATTCACAAACAGGCAGTCCCTTAAAGGAGCTTCGTAAAATGCTAAACATTGGGAAGGTTATTCTAAAATATATAGTTCTATATCTGACAAGTAATTGCAAAGAGCTATAAGTTTATTGTGTACAAGTTTCATACTTTTGTACAGTTGTAGCCTACCTGTATAGTACAGATTATAAAACAATGTGTTTATTGTCAGACCCAAGAGGAACACAATGAAACGGAAATCTCAAACAACTAGATGGACACAAACAGGAATATGTCCCTAAACCAGAAACGCGTGTTTCATCTGTGTTAACAAACAGTGTATTTGATTTTACTGCTACAATTTCTTGGTGAACCCTTTTTAAAGAAGTAAATTGATTTAGTTTGAATATAGTGTTCTTGGAAATGTCAAACATAATAAATTGACTTGATAAATGGAACAGGCCTGGAAATATGAGCTGATGTACAGTAGATAGAGCATGAAGGAAGGAGAGAAAAGAGGAGTGAGTCAGATAGAGAAAAAGAGCGATGGAGAGGAAGTCGCAGGAGTGAGAGAAGGAGAGTTGAGGGATTTATGATGCTCGTTGCTGGGAGACTGGATCTTGTGTAGATGGAGTGCATGTGAAATGATGGAGAGTCAGAGTGAGTGATGTGGGCTGACACCTGCTTGAGTGTGTTTGTGCATATGCATGGCTTTGTATTTGTGGCCATGCTGTTTCTTTCACTGGCAAAGCTGAGCACGCAGATCTATAGCAGTGATAAAAAGCATTGATGACAGTACCTACGGAATAACAAATGGGAAAAATAGGGGTCGACCTTTAAGATTAGTTCATGCCAACACTCGGGCGACGGGTAAATGTATTTTAAGATGGAACTCTGTGGAAAGTGTTTGAGTCTTATGAGGGCAAGAGCTTTACAGGTTTACAAATAGCTGAGGTCTTAAAATCTCAAAAGCGCTCATGTAAAGGAGGGAATGAATCCCTGAGAAAACACAACTGCTACAAATCTAAACGAGCATGTTTCAAAGTAAGGGAAAATATTTAGAAACCCTTTGAACCCTTTTGTACCCCTGGTGACCGGATCAGAATATCTGAAGAAGGTTTATAAATCTGAGTGAATTTCTTTGAAACTGAATTATTTAGTTTGGCTGAATAATTTAGATTTTGAACTGCATTTAGATTGACGTTTTTTATTTATTAGTTTAGAAGACTGCTAGATGAATGCTAGGTTCTTTGCTGGCACATGGCTAAACATTCTACCATATCGCTCCAGTGCCCAGGGTTCCATCACTAAAACAAACAGAAAGTGGTACAACCATGACAAATACTATTTAAATATATAAATAACACCTACGTATTTACTTTTATTTTGTTCTATGCATGTATTTTTTATTTAATGGTAGGTTTTATGTGACCAAACGCAAGTTTTATTAAGGGAGCTGCTGTAGATTGGAATATAATCTCTGAAATTGTGTATAAAATTAAAAATCCTTCTTGGTGCATGTTATATAATTGATGCCATGCTTATGCATGTGCGTACAAATTTGACTCTTTAGAAAGCAGTGTGTCTGGATAATGTAGTTCTAACGTGGACGAGTGATCCTGTTGGTCACAGCTCTTTGTCTGCCTGAGATATTGTGACGTTCTCAGAAAGCGCACAGCTCATAAATCCTTTAAATTTAGCAGCACTGTTTCCGCTGAGCATACATATGAAAATGCCTCTCTTCACTTTCGCAGTTTAAATCGAGCCAGAGGCCTGGAGAGAGAATCAGCATGAAACAACAACAGGGAAAAAGAGGAAACAGGAAAAGAGAGTGGGAAGAGCTGAAGGGAAAATGGAATAAAAATCAATCCATTCATTTTTGAAGTTACGTTGTTCAGCTCTAGTGAGAATAAAAGTCCTCTGTGTTTTCTCAGAATGCCGTTGACGTCCATCAACAGACTGTAAGCTGTTCGAGGAAGCACTTGTATATCTCAATTGTTGTTAGCAAGCATGCTATTGTTCCTTGTCACTGAATGCACAAACCTGGGCCTTTTCATACGTTATGCAAGATGAAAGTGTTTCGGGTTACTCACTTTTTCTGTTTTTATGCTAAAAGAACAATTCTTTGACAGTGTGTGGCAACCTACAATGTCTGTGCACCGCTACATTTTAACTTCTGGTCTTACTTGGTGGTGTTGTAGATTTCTCAACATTAGACCTTAACAAATAATTTAGAGCATTTTAAATGATACATGAATTATTTTTAAAGATTGTTTCAGATGTAATAAGATGGTAGTTGTTTTATTCCTTTATTTTTAATAAAGGATGCATGATTTTATGCTTGGATTGCCAATCTCAAAATGTTAGAAACCCACATGACAAAATTTGGAAGTAATAAACTATATAGCTGATTAATTAAAACTTTATGAAATAAAGACTTCTTACAGTAAAGTAAAGTAAAACTAAAGAGGAAACCAAATGCCCTTTTCTCTTTTTTATTTACCTGATTCTACATTTACATTTACATTTATGCACTTGGAAGACGCTTTTGTCCAAAGCGACTTACAGATAGAGAGAGACAAAATGCAATTTGTTACACAGTCAAAGTCTATCTCAGCTTGATAATAACAGAAGTTGTATCAACTGATCAATAAACCATAGCAGAAAGAAAATAAAGAGAGAGGAGGAAAAAGTAGGTGTTTCCTGAAGAGAAGAGTTTTCAGTGTTGCTGCTATCCTGGATCAAGACATTTCTAACCTTAAGATACACACAATACGTTTCAAAATCAACCAAAAACAACAACATGCCCCTTAATGCATCAATTTCTATGTCAAATGAACAAATACATAATTTGAGCACAACAGAAATAATGCTAGTATTAAATGTTTTTTTTGCTTGTGGTTGCACCCATGGTAACACTAGAGCTTTGGAACACAAAGGTTACTTTGGATATACAATGTTATTGCTTAAAAATAATAACAAGTACTTGTATTATTTTGCTATGTTACCATGTTACTCCCAAGATGTCGCACAAAATGTGTTATACAAATAAACTTACCTTGCCTTGCCATGATTGTCACTCAGTTAAAAAAATGTCCTTAAGTACAGAAATACATTGTTATTAATAATTAGAGTTCCAGTGATTTTTAAAGTTTGAGTATGAACAATGATACTTTTCATCAATACTATTAACGATGTCTTTTTTAGAAATAAAGACAGAGTGAAACTAATAAATTTAGAACAATTTCTCTGTATTGATTAACAATTGATGTTATTTACTCTACTACTATAGTTGTGAAGACATCGATCTTATACCTACTTTACTCAAGTGTGTCTAAATAAATGATGTTAAAACTTACCTGCATGTTGTGAAAAGGGTGAAAAATTCTCAGTTCTCCCTTTTGTGTGTAAATTTCAGACTTTTTATTGTACTAAATGTATTGTAATCACACGTGCTTTTTACATTTTCACGGAGCAAAGTTTTCAGCCTGCCATGCGTGTTGTCATCAATATGATAATATAAAATAAAAGTATTAAAGTATTTTTACTCAACGGAACACAACATTCTGTTCCTGCTGTCCTGAAACTTCTGGTGTTGATGTCATGAGGCATTGGTCTGAAGTACCAGCATGTATTTATGGGTTCACTAGCCAGTATCCGTGCATCCCTGCTAATTATAATTTCTCAATCACTGCTTTTATTGTTTCTGACTTCTTACACCATTATAATGGAAATGTACTCATTGTTACAATGTAATTACTAATGATAAATAGGAAGTGCAGTGGTGTTACTAACAATTACCATGTATTTACCCTGTAATTTGCTGACTGTAATCTAAAGTGTCACCAACTTTTGTTTATTGTTTACATCCCTTAAAATGCCACGTATACCAAATAAACCCTATACACTTATCTCCAGATAAGCCCCTGTCTACCTAAACAAGCTTTCACTTTCCTACATGCCCTCCAGAAACCTGCGCTTAAAGAAGGAACAGTGTAGTGTTGTTCCATTACAGAAAGGCAGAAGATCTCTTTGAAGAACCTTCTCTCTCGCTGTCCCTGGCTGGTGGAACAAACTCCCTGATCCAGTCAGGAGAGCAGCAACACTAACAGCTTTCAAAACGTAACTAAAACTCTTCTCTTCTGGGAAAAATCTTCCTTTTCTTTCTTCTGTTTTATTTCCTTCCTGCTATGGCTGATTGATCAACTGATACTAGTGTGCGTTAGACTGTAACAAATTTCATATTGTCTCTCCTCCTTGTGTAAATCGGTTTGGACAAAAGGAACCGGCAAATATAAAAATGGAAATGAAAACTCAGCTTTCAAACTGACACTCATAAAATCTACTGGACTTTGGGCATTGTACATATTCTATATTTTGTTCATTTAAATGTGATCTTGCGCAACTATTTAATGAAAATTTCTGATTTTCAAATGGTGATGTAAACCTTCTCTGAATCGGCAATGAAGCCGTGTTTAGATTTAACGTTTGATTTTCAGCAGCATGCTCTAAGCCTTCCTTTGGGGGACAGAAGTGTAGTTTGATTTTTTTTTCTGTCACCCGGAGACTGAAAAGTCTCTCTGATTGCTAGAACCTCTCAAACTAATTAGATATGGTGAACAACTGGGAGAGGGTTCAATAAAAAGGATTACTGTCCTTCACTTTAAAAGACAAGGATGGTCAGAAAATCCTGCAGCTCAGACTGGACAGAAGATCGGTTATTTAGAGTGCTGGACACTAAGCCTCTATTCCTCCTTGCTTCACATCTGATTCTGATGCTGAACCTCAGTGGGACCAAAGCTTGACATGTTCAAAAATGATCTATGACTTCTCTGTTAGACTAGAGGCAGAGGGGAACAAAATGCTTCAGATGGGTATTCAAAAAACAAGCTTGAAAATGTAATTCAAGTTCAGCGTGCAGTGCCTTCCAAAGCTGAATTCATTTGGCTCCATCCCTCTTTCTCACCCAGTTGGAGTCTTTCTCTCCCTGAAGGTGTTAAATTTTAGTGAGCGATATGGATTACTCACAGTGTCATGGTAACAGTAACCGTGGAGAGCAGTAGGAGGGATTTCTGGGAAACAGGGTCTTTGCATTCAGCTATGTGTATGGGAACCAGAGGCAACCAGTCAAGGTGAACTGGTCAAGCCCGGCGGACCAATCAAAGGCCTTCCCCTTGGCATACCTCAGAGTGCTACAAGACAACACCACATTTTAAGTTCCTTACATGTTTCTTGCTATTATAATGAAAGAAGACACCTTCTGAAGTCAAACCCTCTATTATTAGCTGCCATGTTGTTTCAAAAGTTCCAAAAAAGTGGCACCGCATTAATTCATGACTCCACTGGACCCATCTACTTCCCTTTTTTGCCACCTCCAGTCACATGGTTCAGATTACGTGACTGATGGTGACAATCTTAGATTTTTTGTCTACACAATCTGAATACTTATACTGCACCCAGAAAGTAGATACTCATTTCGGAATAAAATGTACATACTATTTAGTGTGTGAACCATCTGGGACGCACTAAAACGTCATGTGACGCGAGTAGTTGTAACCACGTCATTACACACAACGTGTTCAAGAACTTAACTCCTTACCCACACCTTCATAAAAAATAGTTTAACAATAGATATAAGACTCACTACATGTATGTGCTTCTTCTTTAAAATGAGTAGTATTACTGGGAGAGCTCACTTGTTTGAATCCAGGAGAAAACTCCCACCCGAGAGCAATGGGTTGGGGGTAATATCAGACGGTGGAACGTTCATTGATCTTCACTTCCGGAAAAAGTACACATCCAGGACCTGCTCGGATACTTTTTAATTTATACTATGGTTCGGGACACACTAATTTCGCACCCATAAAAGTGTGGATAGTGTGCTATTTTATAGTTAGAGCTTTCATTTTGTATACCTGGTTGTCCCTTGTTATGTTTGATTGATTACACATCTTCCCTTAGTTTTCTTTTCCTTGAGAGCACTCTACTCATTTTGTACTCTTTGATCCTGGTGTGCTGTTCATATTCATGTTGAAGTGTAAGTTGAAGTTGAAGCTGATATTTTTCTGTTCCCTGCGAGTAGGTTCTGTGTCTTATCTGTTTACTCCAGTCTTTACTGTGAGTATTGCTTTTCCCCCTCATGGATTTTATAGTTTTCACAGTCATGCAATTGTGGTCCGCATTTCTCTCTTGGCCTCCCAAGGTTGACATTGCATTTCAAATTTTCTATCAGTGTAGTGTTTGTTTAAAAGATTTTTGTACACACATATCAAAGGTTTTACAAATAAAACGAACATCTAATCATAATAACAAAACAACTGCAGTATTTTTAAGAGACACCAATAAAGAGAAAAAGTGAAAGAAGCACGAACATACTCTTACATACTACATCTGTAGAATTAGTAGCACATGTACCATGAGTCTAGAAATGTGTATGTAACAGTCAGTTAAGAGAATTGTGTTTTTATCAGAGCCTCGAGTCTCCCACCTCAGGCTAGACACACGCACTCACACGCGCATACACACACACACAAATTTACACTAGGCTTGTCTCTACTACTTAACTGCTTAACACTACATTCCCCCTCAGCGTGGTTTCATAAAAAAAACGCATATTTAAAGAGCACAGCCTGGACATTTAAACCCGCTGAAGGCTTAAGAAGAAAATCAATGAATTCCCACAGATCGAGCTCGTCATCTACTGCCCCATACACAAGCAGATAATGGCAGCCAAACAGCCGCCTGGAGTCTCTGAGAAGTCAAGGTGAACCCCATCAGACACAGGCAGTGAGTTTAATGCTCTTCTCCAGATGCACACAAACACACACGCATACATCTCTCTAATAGAAACACACTGTGCACAGCTGCACACAGAGATTATAGTTAAGGCTCATGATACTCAGTGGTCAGGCCCTGAGGAGGCTCACAGTTATTTTGATCAGAGCAAAAGCTGGAAATGGACAAATGAGCCATGAAGAATGGAAGAGCTTTGAAATGATGTTCAGAGTTCGAAAAACAGGAAAAAATAGTAAATGTAATAATTTGATTAAATAAATAGTTTTCGCAATAAACTGTTTCATTTTCTTAAATTCACACCTAACCTTCTTTTGTCTTTAAAATTTGTGATTCTATTCCTGATATAGCAGATACAACGTAGGGGAGCGCAGGGAACAGTTTAGATAGCAGCTTAATCAAGAGCTTAAAACAATATAAAATGAAAATATAAATTTATTGGCTTGATATTTAAATAGGTTTGAGGTCAGAATACTTTTTTATTTTGAAGCTTTTAGCATTTAGATAATATTTGATATTATATATATAAATTTATATAAATTATAAATAAATTATTATATAAAATATATATACATTTTTTTTTCGTCCGACACACATTTGTTATTACATCTTTTAATAACTGATTAAATAATATCAATTAAGCATCTCTTTTCACTTTAGACACCTTACACGGTAATGCATAGGGGAATGATGTTTTGCAGGTTATTCAATCCAAATATGCTCACATTAGACAAGTGCAATATACTCAATATTTAAAATGTTACCAACATTTTGAAAATATTCCTATAGTATTATTTATATTTGACAAAAAAAAACCTGTCCGGTGAGCTTGTAGTAATTATGTTAGTGTTCCCATGGAAGTGGTTTGATTGCTGCATGGTCCCAAAGCGAGTCTATACTCAGCAACACATTGGAAGACATGTTAAGTTCTAAGAATTTTCCCTTTCAGCACGTTCATCAGTTCCAACCATTTTTATCTTTCGCTTAAATTTCACATACGTTTTACTGTGATCTTTCAATTCTTGTTCCTAAATGGATTACTAAATAGATTTCTGTATTAATTATTATGTAATGTGTTCTGGAGGATGAATGTATTGGATTGAAGGATGCTTCATCAGTTTTTATGTCATCGGCTCAGATGGTTTGATGGGAGAAGGAGTAAATGCATTGATGGAGGAGGAGGAGGAGGAGCATTCAGGGAATCAATGAATGGGTGGATTGATAGATCGACCATTTTGCAGCATTGTTAACTGAACCCCTAGACTTTTAACTAATGCATTTCATGCCCATTCAATTCATTCACAGACAGCTAATTACATCGATAAGTATTACCTGAAGGACAACATACATTACGCTGCAGACAATACTTGAGCATGCTGCTTTTCTGAGCCGCTCAATGAATTGTGCTTCACTCAATAAAACCATTACAGACTCAGGAAGGGAAAATTATGCTGAAGTGGCCCCAAAAGATCACCCTTGAGATGCATTCTGCAGACCTTTATGAAGGTCGAGTTTTTGCTGCTTGTGATGCAACCATCAGAGGTCACCAAGTTTACAACCAGATTTAAACTGTTAACCAAAATATACTGAAAAGGGGATGCTTAGATCTGTATTGTTATTCTTTTTTAAACCAATTGTCTGAAATCAGTGTAAATAGAGATGTACTGAATTCTTGATTTCATTTCCACTCGCACACACTTCTTTCTGTACACACACTCAATTTGTGAAATATTACCTAGGCAGGTGATTCAGTATTTTCCAGTGACTAACCGGTTCTCAGATGTTACCTGGCATTTTCCTGGGCTGTAAGCAAAGAACCTGCAGAGAAAATGGCAGGTGAGTCTTATTTCACATACCCACTGTACAATCGTTTTCCATCAACACAGGAATGTTTCATGTCGTGGGCAAGATGTTTGAAGGTTTGGAGTGAACAATTTTTGCTGAACGTAGTCTGTTCTGATTTTGTGCCACCGTTTGTTCAATGGGGGAGGGTTGCCATACTGCATGGAATCTTTATTTTTATGTGCTTTGTTGGCTTCGTTAAATTGAGCTTGGCTGTGTGTCCCACTGCAGCAGCTGAGCACTGACCATGGAACTTCTGCTTTCTGCCTCTTTATTATTTTCTGCTCCTTTGGCTGTTTTCATGGTCAGAGAAACTCTGATTTATGATGATCTCAACTGAATAATAAACCGGTATACATTTTAAAACAGAAAAAGTTTGCTATGCATTTTCACTACAGTGGGTGCTAATTCCAATATTGATCTTTAATCCTGTAATGATTTAATGCTGTGGATTTCTTCTAAGTGTTTGTTTGTTGGCATCTAGTTTAGATTTTTTTGAGTCTGAAACCTGAAATTTCATGATTAAATAAAAATGTATAGTGTTTGTGAGGCCTTTAAAAAGCATTCTATAGCATGATCTGAGGTCCAACTGTTTTTACTCATGAACATCTTTAATGGAGAGCAGTACGTCAGATAAGATCAGTACGTTTCGTGATTTTGACTAATGAAATTTTCTGACTCATACGTCAATACCTTGTGCTCTTAGGTGTTATAACTTTCTGTAATATCTAACATGACAATGGTGAGGTTATTTTAAGATATATGTACACCAAGTGTTGACACATAAAATAGAGTAGTATTGTGTTAAGTTAAAGATTTGCCCCATAAGACCCTGTAATCAGGAGAATATTTATATTTTTTCCCATTTGCACACTGTTGATAGAATTTTATTTGGGATACTAATGTAAGGGGTAGGTCAGTTTGGAAAAGAAAATTTTAATTTAGTATTATAATGACAGAAAGAGAATTTGATTTGATATACAGAGTGTGTGTAAACTTGGAAGAACATGATATAATTGAACAAAATGTTACCTAACTACCTCTGTAATTTCATTCTAAATGGAAGCGATAGTTCGTTTTCTTCATTTCTTCTCCCCCTCTTTCTCATGTTTTTAATATGAGCTCTAACAATAATTTCTGTTGTAGTTTTTAATGAAGCTGACGTCAAGAGAGGCCATGATTAGAACTTGAAAGCGAAGAGAAACCTTGTGTTAATATATTAAACCAGAGCTACTTGAGATTATAAACCATGCACTTTTAGAAAGTCAAGAGACGTTTTATATATAAGGCAAATATTTCCATTTACTCAGCGTTTCACAGACAGGGCTAAAAAAACATGTACATTAAAGACTCAACTGATGAGAGAAGGATGGTAAGATTAAATGTGTCCTATAATTTACTTTTGGCCTGTCCAGTGTGTGCTTTAACCCAAACAGAACTCGTGAGCACCCACAGAATCATTTGAACCTTGGATTGTAATGTGATTTTATTTTTTTGAATCCTGGTAAGTTACTGACAGAGATCCACCAACCTCATACGATGAGATCACTTATTCACTGACACTTATCATCATCAATCTGCATCACCTGAATTCTAGGGTTGTCACCGGTGATTATCCAGTTAACGACCATCTTGGATTTAATTATAAGGACTACATTTCCCAAGCACCCAGAAATAGTCAGTAGGACATGAACTTAGCAATAACCGCTGATTTTTGTATTCACTATTGATTGAATATTGAGCAATCTTCCAAAAAGATTTTTCAGAAGAGTGTAATTTTCCATACTTTGCCCAGTTAACTGTGACCTGCCTCCTGATGGGAACGGCGCTGTTTCGATGCTCTGTTTTTTGCTGTCTTCAGCATGGGGCTGTTTCTTCTGAAATCACAGCTGCAGGCACAAGCTGTGAACTCCTCTCGCACAATCACAGCCAGGCAAATCTCCACCAGGGAACTTCAGAAGGACAAACTATGTCAACAGAGAAAGTGATACTCTCTGAGAAGAACAATGTTGTGTAAGATGCCAAGAGGTAACTGCACTTGTAGTTTTTCTAAAAAGCACCCCCAGAAACTAGGGAAAAGGTGACCAAAAACCTGTTTCTTGGGAAAGCTTGAGGAACAGGCTGGAATGAGTTGACGGTGCAGTTTTTCCTTATCTTCTGTGTGCATAGCAAATATGGGGGATACATCCTTGAGAAAATGTTCCTGTGGTATGTAAAATCAAAAGAGCTCCTTGACTCATTTTCAATTCCTTTGATCTGATTGGAAGTCACTTAGGACCATCTGGAAAGTACCTGAGTTCATGAGAGCATAACAAGAGTTGATATTTCCATGTTGCAGGCTTTGAACATCATATTTAAAGGAATGATTTTTAAGTCGGGCTGTTTTAGTGATGGCACATTGGAGTTACATCTGTGTGTTCTAACAAGAGTGACTCTAACTGCGAATAGAGCAATAGTTGACAAACTACTAGTAAAAGAACTGATTTGTTTGTTGAGGTTCAAAAGTTTCAGTATAAAGTTTCTGTCGAAAGTGCTGTTGGGGTGCATTTTAGATGAGCAATGAGGAACGATGTTTTAAAACGATGCTAATTTCAAGTGACAATTTATCTTCCCCCTTAGGGCATCCATGATGATTATTATTTATCTGTCAAACATTTATTTAATTTTTATTCATTATCTTATCTGGGAAGATAAAATAATTTGTTGTTTTGAGACTCTGGAACAGACAACATATTCAACATATTTGTTTCATCATTTGATATAAAAGTATGTGTATTAAAATATGTGAAATCTATATTTTTTATTATTTTGGGGGGCCATTTTACCATAGTTGGAAAGGACCATAAGCTTGGGATTTGCCCCTGGCTCACCCGATGTGCTTTATGCTTCCTTCTGACTGACTGCTATACCAGAGAACAGGGAGAATATTTTAAATGGAAATATTGATGAGTGTTAGTTGTCTTTGGGTTCTCTAGCTCAACTTTCCACAGCAACCTGGCTTTCTCGTGAGGTCTCCCATCCAAACTAGGCTCAACCCTGATTGGCTTCTGTGGAAAACCGGTCTTGGATTGCAGGAGGACCGGTGTGAAACAACACCTTATAAATTGTTATTAGAAAGTATAATTTTCTATTGCCTTGTATAGTTTTATTGAACAATAATCACATTTTTATTTGTTTTTCTGTTTTCCTGTTTTGCGTTTTTCAATGTATTTAGAATGAATGTTTGAACCTGGGTGTCACTATGGTGCAGTGGGTAGCACGGTCATCTCACAGCAAGAAGGTCGCTGGTTCGAGTTTCGGCTGGGTCGGTTGGCATTTCTGTGTGGAGTTTGCATGTTCTCCTCGTGATCGCGTGGGTTTTCTCCGGGTGCTCCGGTTTCCCCACAAGTCCAAAGACATGTGGTATAAGTGAATTGGGTAAAAACGAACATCCATAGTGTGAATGTTTCCCAGCAATGGGTTGTGGTTGGAAGGGCATCCGCCACGTAAAACAGTAGAGTAAACCAGCTGGAGTAGTTGGCGGTTCCTTCCGCTGTGGCGACCCCGAAAGGAAAAAGCCGTCAAGATAATGGATGGATGGATGGATGTTTGAACCCTCATGACTGGCACTACACCTTTTATAGCTTTCTAAATGCAATATTATCGTAAACAAAAGCTTTGAATCAACTCATAATTTCAGTCTCCTCAAAATGCACCTTTTCAGCCTCCCACAGCATTGTATCCACCACACTGAACAAACCTCACCTAGCAGTCAAAACTTGCTAAAATAACTTTTTTTAAAGCAGCCTTTATGATTGGGTCACCCAAAAACACACTTTCTCTACACATTATTTAACACGGCTCTGCTACTCTTACCACTTTGCATTAGTGGTTCATCTGATTGGTCAGCTGTGCATCACGCGTTGCTATGCTCGTTTTGAGCTCCCAGAAAAGGAATATAGGATTATCAACTATAAAACCAACTTGATGCATGTTTTGATGTGAAAAAACACTAAAGCTTTCTAGAAATGTCAAAAAAGTCTACATTATACAGTAAAGCACCTTTAATAAATTCTTTATTCCAAATTTACATGTAAAAATTGATTAAAGACGTTAAATTAAGGCAAAAAAACATGCCACTGAACCACAGTCTTTGGTGGACGAGTGTCTGGATGATTGCAGAAGATGATCATTGAGGATGACAAATAAATAAGTAGATGTCGAGCCTGGGAGAGACATAGGAGTCTAGGAAAAATACAGTTTGAGACCTAGAAAAGTGAAGGGCAGCATGCAACCTAACACCTATTTTAGTAAAAATGGATGGGATTCTGCTAGACCAGATCATGTGGTGGGAAGTTGAACCTTAAAAACTGTGGGAAACTGAAGGTAAACATGCGTAAATAAAGAGTGGTGGAGAGGTGCAATATGACATAATAAAAGGTACACGTATTTCATATGTTGAATTACTAATACAAAAAAAATTGTAAACAAATGCCACTGCTCATGATGAGGCTTAAGCGGTGTACTGCATCGTTGCTATAGCAACCTAATGATTAGATTTCTGTTGAAATGTGGCTGTGTACAGTTCAATATCCTCACCCAGGCATTACTCATATGCACAAACCTCCTTTTATAGCTTATCCTATTTGAGATTATATTGCTGAGTACATTTTTTACGTTTCTGACCGAAATTTCCACTTAGCACTGAATTGTGCAGCACCTAATCACCCAAGAGCACCAGCAGGCCCAC
>UELW01000223.1:9472168-9572190 GCA_900490495.1 Danionella dracula
ATCCAAAACCAGGATAACACAGAAAAGCTACGTGTTTGTTGCACTTCTGGCTGCTACTTTCTGGCCTTTGCCAGAATTAAGTGTGAAATGAGAATTAGGGTGTCCCAAACCGTAGTGTACATAAAAAAGCGACATAAATCACATAATGACTAAGGCATAAATAAATAACATCAACATAGAGAGTGTTTTATTTATTAGAATATTTTGTGTGTATTACGTGACAAAACCACTTACATCACGTGACGTTTTAGTGCATCCCATATCGTGCACACTCTCGTCTTACACACTAAAAAGTATCTGAAAATTAGTATCTACTTTAAGGGTGCAGTGCATAGTGTTCAGATTGGGATGCAGCAGGAGTGTGTCGCTGATAATGAGTTGATTAAGAACACCTGGTGATAATTAATCACACAGATGAGGTTAATCAGCTTGAGTGGTAGTAAATTGGAATTTGAAGGAGGTTGTGGGAAATTGAGTCCAGGTGTGGTCCATTTACATTTGAATTAACATTGATCAGGTGCGTCTGTACTGTGTGCACAGTATAGCAGCAACCGTAACCCTCGAGTGGTGTTCACATTGTTGTTACTCAGGCTGCGTTTGCGCTCTGCTGGACCCATAGATTTTTAATCCTAATCAAGACATTTTATGTTAAAATAAAAGATATTTACTTTAGCGACCCCCAAAAGGGAAAAAGCCGACATGAAAATGGATGGATGGACTTCAGTGTCTCACTAGAAGTAGATCTTGCTTACCTCTTTGCATACTTTGGTATTTGTACATGCCAATTGTCACTTACTGATCAGTATACAAATATTCCATTTCAAACAATTCTTCAAAAACTGTTCAAAAATGTCTGTACAGGGTGGTGGCTTCCGTATCACTGAGTTTTATACCCCTGTTTTCTGTTTCTTTTATACTTCTTTTGATATTTACACCCATACTGTATGTGACAGAAATACCCTCTTTAGTTAAACTCTTTATAGTATTTGCTCAATTTGTTCATTTGTTGACAGTATTTGAGTGTGTTTTTGGTGCTGGGAGATGTGATGAGATGTGGTCACATCTCATGTCTGAATTCAACCTCAGACATGCATCTGAATCTGTCCTAAATGTGTGAACTTCCTGCTTCGGCCTCTGTTTTTTCTTTCCTGTCAACATTTATTAGTTTAGAAAAAAAGCAGCATACAACAGTTTTGAAGGCAACGACACTCTGAACCTCAATGTGTTCTCTAAAACTGTACCTCTGCAGATATTGTGCACATGGGTACAAGTATTTCAATTTCAAGAGTGTTTAAGAAGCATCATCTGTTGATGTATTTAAGAATTTTTCACATTGTTTATAACCCCACATTGCCCCACATTGAAACTTGAAATGTATAAATATGAAGGTCCTGTAATTGAATGTTATAAATTGTTTTAAATTTGACCAATAACAAAATATCTTCAGTTTTTCTATTTAGGTAGGGGTATGCACAGCATTATTATAAAAAAGTTTGGATTAAAAAAACATAAGTGGGGGCCTGTCTTTTGCTTTGTGTGATGGAAACTAAATCTGTGTTTTGTTTGGTCAACATTGCCCGAGATGTGACAACGTTTGTGTGATATTCTGATTAAAATTAAAAAGGCATGATTCTAAGGCTTGGATGACAGGAAATGTCCAGTTATCTTATCAAATGGAATCAGAGGGAGGAAATATTTTCACCATGTTTGGAGATTAAACACTCTGGGGCATATTTTACACTCATTTAACCATACAGTTTTTTGTTAAAGATTCAAGTATTTACTTGTATTGGAGAAAAAAATTACTCAAAACTCTCTGCTTGGTTTGTCAACAAGTGTTACTCATTTTATTCGTGGTCTTTCTGTTCTGTTTTTTTTTCTTTAAATCAGATGACTTTTTTCATCAAACTGTTACTCCTTACGTGAGATCTTTATCTCTCTTTAGCAAAAGATAATGAGAACTAGGCCATGCTGTCCTACACCTGAGCAAAACCAAAACAGCTGCTCCAGCTTTATAAGCTCACCTTTGAATATATGAAAACCATATATATAAAAAACTAAAATCTATCAACAAAAAATATGTAATCTGAGCACATTAAACCAATTTGGTTCTCAATTTTGAAGGTGATTTGACCACTGTAAACATGTGTTATGTAGTGTTATTGTTTGGTGATTACATATGCTGGCTTTGTAGAGGTGTCATGTGTCACACACATATTTTCACGTTTCCACTGTGTTTAAGGGGTTAGTAGTAGGTGAAGGACTAAGGGTTGAGCCTGGTATAAGTGGAATGTACTTTTCATTCATTCATCTTCATGTCGGCTTTCTTCCCTTTCGGGGTCGCCACAGCGGAGTAAACCGCCAACTCTCTGGCATATGTTTTACGCAGCGGATGCCCTTCCAGCCACAACCCATCGAAACATTTACGCACACATTCGCACACATTCACACCTTAACACTATGGGCAACCGTTCTTACTCAGTTAGAAAATGCAGTATGAAAATGCAGGAAACCGGAGCGGAGCACCCGGAGAAAACCCACACGATCACAGGGAGAACATGCAAACTCCACAGAGAAATGCCACCTGCCCCAGCCGAGCCTAGAACCAGCGACCTTCTTGCTGTGAGACGACCGTGCTACCCACTGCGCCACCGTGACGCACCTTGGAATGTACTTATTTCATGAAAATTCATTTAAAAATCAATAGGTGGTCAAATACTTCTTTCCGCCATTATGCAATGAGCACAGAATAAATTCCTTTTGGATAAAATTCTTGAAGAAATTATAGAATTATGTCAACAGTGCTGCAAAGTGAAGGTTTGCTCTTTTAACCAGTAACTCGATATATTAAGTCAAGACTAAAATGACTGATTATTATAATGCTGTTTCTAGACTACACAAGAAATATAATGCAAATTTATGTGCAGTTGAATTGTTGAGCCGTGACCTTTTAAACTCGAAATTGAGAAATCACATCTTTGTATTCAGCAATCAGAGGAAGGGGAAGGAAAATTGGCAAAACAAGGGATTCCCCGTTACTGCTCATGCTCAGAAAAGAGCTTTTGCTCACATAATTTAAGAATGCTTGAGAATGAGATTGTTCTAATACATTTTACAATATTTTAACTGATTTCACTGTCATGTGGTCTTCATGTTCCTCCAAGACTAATAGTGGCTTTGTTGATCTTAATTAAACTAGAATAGAAAACTTTTTTGTGTTTAAAGCAATTAATGTGTTATAACGCAACAACTGATGAAGAAACAAAGCATTTAAAGTAGAAGTGTGTGATGTGTCAATCCCACTATGAGGTTCTTAAACAGCAATTGTTTCTGTGTATTTTGAACTTCAGCCTCAATCTTATAGACTGTATAAAAATAATGTTTCTCTCGAAGGACTTTGATCTTATGTGCGTGCTTTCGTTTCCTGTGCATTTTCTGGCCTATCTTTTGTGGGGAAAAGTGCAAGAAATGGACATAGCTGAAACTGTGATTAAATTGGACTGTTTCCAAATACAGTCCTAGGGGAACATTTTTGGTTCAACCATTATGATACACACCGGTTGCAATAATTCTGGTCCTCTTGGATTTTCTGCCAAGAATATACCAGTGTAGGTCCTCCAGGAACAGTTTTGGGGAACCCTGCCAAGCGATGGTGCAGGCATGCCTCCCAGATGGCCTTATACTTTGTACAATTTTGATATAAATTAAATCATCTACTTCACGGTTATTATGAATGTTCAAGAAAGAAATAAAAATGAAAACACCATTTGGTACCAGGTTTTAAACTTTTTTTTTATATGAAAATGTTAGAACTGAGGTGTTAGTGTCACTGGGCATCTTCTCCAGTTAATCAATTGCAGTTGAGTTAGCATTTTCTTATTTGTAAATGCAATAGGTTTGCTCTAGCTCAATCTGTATTCCGATCTAACTTTCAATTGAAATCAGCTCACTGTAGCCCTCAGAGCTTTATTTTAAACCTTACATAGTTTTTTTTATTTTTTGTGTCCAAAATTTCTCTGTTTTCTTTGTACCCAAGGGCAAGCAAAACCACACTGAAACAAAATGCCCCCATGGCTTATGCCAGTGTGACCAAAGAGACTCAAAGTGAATATATTTATATGTTTTGCTTTTATTGTTTTATTATTTCATACACTATTAATAAAACACGGTTGTTGTTGTTGTTGTTGTTACAGTTTTGTTAACTAATGTTTTGCTAATAACAAAAGGTAACAAAATAGACATTTCTACATAAAAGTTTAACTTAATTGTATTGATATGTTTAATTTTTTTACAAATGGCTTCTTAGGGATGTCCCACTTCTTAAGCTCATGTTCGGAGGCCTACATCTTAGCAATCAAGGAAGAAGGAGTAGATGAAGGTGTAGGAGGAATTTAATTCTATAACGCCTTTGCCATGAAAAACTGCTGACCGCTAAACATGGCAGAAGTAAAATATGCATTTCATAGACAGAAAAACGTCAATGTTGCAGTAAGTAAATTTGTTCTGCATATCAGATGGTTAACAGAATAGCACATTTTATTATATGTGAACATAAAAATGAAAACACTTTTGACAGATTACACATAGTTGCGAATCAAGCTCCACATTTAACGCTGACGCAAAAAAATGGCCATTTTGAGACACACGTGCACAAATCTTCACACAAGTGTACACATAATAGTGCTGCAAATAGAACCACATATCCAACGGTCTTAAAGAGCGCGAATCTCCAGAGCACGCGCGCGCGCGCACGCTTCGCTCACTCGCTGATAGAGCTGAGAGAGGAAGAATGAGGAAGAACTCGCTCGCACATTGCAGCTATAACAGATTTGCTGATAGAGCATTAGTTATTTGATCGCTAGGGGTCTGTTTGGGGAAAAACGGCCGCGTATGGAAATCGGAGGTTGTATAGGATCTTCTATTGCTTGCGTGGGGCTCTAATCTTTCACCCATCTCATGTATAAAAGCTCCAACCATTGCGAGCTGGGATACCACTGTCACACAGTCTCCTCCGTGAACACTCCTGCTGTTGCTTCCACTCCACCGACTTCTTCACAGGAGAACCGTTACGGTAGGAACACCTTCTTGATTTTATCATGTAGCTTACCACCACCATCATTAGCTTCCATTCAGAGCTAGTGCTGAGGTGGAGTCCAGCTATGGATAATAAGGGATATTGATAATGAGGGACCCACTTGATCAGTTGATACAGAGGTGCGCGCCTGTGCCCCTCTAGCGCGGTCCGGTCCGATCCGCAGTGGCCCGCGCATGATTATTTCTCGGGGAATTCTCTCTCGTTTCCCTCGATTCATTTGTGCACGTGCAAGTTGTAAGCGAATGCGATAATCTGCCCACATCTGTGTGGAAAAGATGTTAAAGGAGCCCACATCTGTGTGGAAAAGATGTTAAAGGAGCCCACATCTGTGTGGAAAAGATGTAAAAGGAGCCGTCCATCATGTAGCAAATAGAAAAGCAATGATGTCTGCATCGCATTGAAGATACCTGATGTATCCCTGGATGGAGTGCTGAATGAGAGCAGAAGGTTGCGAAGGAGATCAGCACTGTTGAATTAAATAGATTGTACGAATATCCATATTAGAATAGTCTTTAGAGACTCTTTAAAACATTTCTATATTTAATGAAGCCTATTTAACTGATCTTAGTTTCAGTGTATCCAAATGTGTTAAAGCGTTTGCTGTAAATTGTTCTTTGATGACTCCAGATGTGGAAGTGTGTTTGATAGATGCTGTGGGTGTGTGTCCATGCATGGCTCTGCACCATGAGCAAGGGTTTCATCCTCATGCCTTGAACGCGTAGTCACCCTTTGTTTGGTGATGCATTTTGAGTCACAGTTTGAATTCAGGTTTGTCTGCTTTACTTTTAAGTATGATCCTCGTAATGATCATGGCTGAAATAAAAAAAATACATTATGAAACTGAAGAATGGAATGTAATTCAGAACCAGAAGGAAGTCTATGCATTGGTTTATTTTATCTGTTCAGCTGTAAGCAAGTTGAACAAATTAAAATGGATCAGTAGGAAATTATGACCTTTTTGGAATTGGAAATCCTATTGATCCTCTCCCTAAGTGTCCACACGCTAAGTGGACACGCTAAACTCTATTCATTACAGCGTATACTTAGAGTCAAACTTTTTCATCATTCGTCCTTTTCTGTTTCAGCTGAAGCTTGTTGCAGAGTAAGGAACGATGGGGTTCTCTGAGATCTCCCCAGGCCTCTTCCTGGGCTTTCGATGTCTACTCATCATGTCGATAGTGTTCTACAATGTCCAGCATTTGACCGCAGAACATGCTCAAGACCACAGCCAGGACCATAGTTCTCCTGCAAACAAGTCTCTGTCCTGTGGTGGCACAGTTATTTGTAGCCCTGGAGTCATCCTTCCAGTGTGGGAGCCCCCAAATCCTTCTTTTGGAGACAAGGTAGCCCGAGCAACAGTTTACTTTGTGGCATTGGCGTACATGTTTCTGGGAGTTTCGATTATCGCTGACCGCTTCATGGCATCAATTGAGGTCATCACCTCTCAGGAGAAAGAGATAACCATAAAGAAACCAAATGGTGAAACGACAACAACAACTGTACGCATCTGGAATGAAACCGTGTCAAATCTCACCCTCATGGCTTTAGGTTCTTCGGCTCCTGAGATTCTCCTCTCAGTCATTGAAGTATGTGGCCATAATTTTGAAGCAGGTGACCTTGGACCCTCTACCATTGTTGGCAGTGCAGCCTTCAACATGTTTGTCATTATTGGAATTTGTGTGTACGTGGTGCCTGATGGAGAACATCGCAAAGTGAAACATCTTCGCGTTTTCTTTGTGACTGCTGCTTGGAGCATTTTCGCCTACTTGTGGCTTTACCTGATCCTGGCTGTTTTGTCTCCAGGGGTTGTACAAGTGTGGGAGGGTCTTCTCACTCTATTCTTCTTTCCTATTTGTGTAGTCTTTGCTTGGATTGCAGATCGACGCCTCCTGTTTTACAAGTATGTTTACAAGCGGTATCGGGCCGGCAAGCACCGCGGTATGATTATTGAAACAGAAGGGGACCGCCCCTTACCATCCAAGGTAGACATTGAGATGGATGGGAAGATGCTGAACTCACATGCAGTAGACTTCTTAGATGGAACTCTTGCTTTGGATTTGGAGGATAAAGACTTGGATGAAGAAGAAGCTAGGCGTGAGATGGCCAAGATCTTGAAAGAACTGAAGCAGAAACATCCAGACAAGGAGGTGGAACAGCTGATTGAACTTGCTAATTACCAAGTGCTCAGTCAGCAGCAGAAAAGCCGTGCATTTTACAGATGCCAGGCCACTCGATTAATGACTGGAGCAGGTAACATTCTGAAGAAGCATGCGGCAGATCAAGCACGTAAAGCAGTGAGCATGCACGAGGTGCGAAGTGACACCGGAGAAAATGACCCAATTTCAAAGATCTTTTTTGACCCTGGTTCCTATCAGTGCCTGGAGAACTGCGGAACTGTTGCTGTTAATGTGATTCGACGTGGAGGTGATCTCACCCAGACCGTTTCTGTTGAATTCCGCACAGAAGATGGAACCGCAAATGCTGGCTCTGACTATGAGTTCACGGAAGGCACTGTTGTTTTCAAACCAGGCGAGACCCAGAAAGAAATTCGAGTTGGAATTATTGATGATGACATCTTTGAAGAAGATGAGAACTTCCTCATTCACCTCAGCAATGTCCGTGTTCTCCATGAGGGGGATGACCCAGACACCACTGAGGCAAATCATGTAGAGACCATCGCAACGCTTGGTTTGCCGTCTACAGCAACAGTCACCATCTTTGACGATGATCATGCAGGAATCTTCACATTTGAAGAGCCAATCGCACATGTCAGTGAGAGTGTGGGTGTGATGGAAGTGAAGGTCCTGCGTACATCTGGTGCCCGTGGTGTGGTGTCACTGCCATATAAGACCATAGAGGGAACTGCCCGTGGAGGGGGAGAAGACTTTGAAGACTGCCATGGAGTTCTGGAGTTCCAAAATGACGAAATCTTGTAAGTCCCAATCTTATATTAAAGCTACAATCATTTTAGATTCCTGTTCTGTTAGGGCTACTCATCAAATACGAAATTCCATGATTTAAAATTCTATGATTTAATCGGGGTTTCAAGTACCCAATCAGAACAGGAATTCAATGCATGCAAGGTACGTTTGAATTGGATGCCTGTTGCGTAGCATGCTTGATGCCAAGTGTTTTGTGTGTGCTATAATTGAAATTTCACCAAGATGTAAAGAGCAATGCTCAAATAAAGTAATTGCAGAATTTCATCAAAAATGAAACTCCCAGGTCTATCTGTCTGTCATCTTCTTTTCTTCTTCATCTATTCATCTATCCTTCTCTCTCATTTTTCTCTTTAATTTTCAGCCTCAAAGCCTGATTCTTTAGTCAGTGGAAATAATGATTGTTATCTTGTTTGGAGGAAATTTCTCTGGTTTGTTTTTTCATTGCTTTGTGCAGTCTTTGTGCAATGTTAACTGAGGTTTCATTTGAGTTATTTATGGAAATCAAATCATGCATGGCTGTAGACGAAGTCGTAAGTGCATTTCCTGTGGAAAAAATCATCTTTAACTTGCCTAAGCTGGTTAGTTTACTTGTTCTCCCTGAATGATCTTGTTGCATCCAAAAGATTTGCCATTTAAAGCATCATCTAAAATTCACTATGGGAGTCACTTTGTTGTTTTCTGACAAGCTATACACCTCAACATTAGAAGTCTCGAAGTGATCTCAGGGACCATGACCATCTGTGCTGGTGTACAAGGCAAGCACAGTGACCGATTGTTACAGGCCCGTGTATATTTCAGCCAGATTCAAAGCAGATGTGGAGGGTCAGACATTCAGGGGCCTGTTGGACTGGTGCATACTTTCCATAGAGCAAAGCTGTGCATGTCTTTAAGTAGATTTTAATGACACTCATGTAATGAAACGATGCAAAGGAGGGAATGAGGGCTTGTACCATACACATTATTTGAACTGTTTTGTCTCCAAGTCCAAATGTTTCATTTTCCTACAGATTTAAAGTTTTCCAGAATATATAATTAGAACATTATCTCAGCATTCTGGGACATGAGTGTGGAGCAAGTTTGGAATGCAGGGTTACTTCACTGTGCAGGACTATGATTCTTTGCACTTCTTTAACCATCTTGAAACCGTTTGCACACTCTGTTTACCAAACACAGAATTGTGAAAGTCATACTCTGCATAACACTGTTGCTCAGAAACATTCTGGATGTCAGAGAAAGATGAATGGACAGCCAACTGTTACCTAGAAGTGCAGGCAGACTCAAAAAACATAATGTCCTCGTAGGATCATGTTGTTTTATATCATCTTCATTCCAAAATGATACATATCAGTTCAACATCAGGTTTAATACATAGTTCCGCTTCGTTGGTGTGATGAAGTGATGGTATCATGGGTCATTTAAAAGCAGGCCGGATCTTATAGAGCAGGACTATGATGGCTGTAAAACACACTTTCGCTGAGATGCCCTTGAACACAACCCAGATGCAAGAAAGAATAAGAGTGAGAGTAGAAAAAAGGGAATTAGAAAATAGATGATCTACATCCCAGAGCCAGAGGCAAACTCCACCCTAATTTCCGTGCCGCAGTTCATGAGAGAACATCCAAGCAAAGTTTGAGTTTCTTGCAGGTCTTCACTCTCTGAAGACTCAATCCCTGATCCCAGTGAATGTTCTGAATGTTTAAAGCTAGTGTAATGTACAAAATCTTACATTGAATATGATTGGTCTGCCCAAGCATCTACAGTAGCAAACACTGTCCTGGTGCACACTGAATCAGAGGTCTGCTACGCTTTCAGCTATAACTGCCATTTTGACATTTGCGTTCATGAAATGCCAGGGCAGTGGGTGGCTAGCAGAGCCATGCTAATGCGTGTACATCTGTGGTTGCACATGGTCATCCGGTTGTGTGTATGTGATAGTTTGTGTTGGACAGATGTAACCTTTGCCATTTTGAAGTTGTCATTGGTGAGTTGCCTAAAGAATATTTGGGTTTCAAGGCCAGTTATGTGTTTACGCGTGTTTGCCAACAAACATCCAATGTAAAAACATTGTGAATGTGCTTTTAAAGAAGAGTAACAGCAAAGGGAGTGTTATCGAGTTAACCAGATTCGTCCATTAATTAATTTTTCATTCCTTTTTTAATTGGGGAGGACTGCTGTCAAGGATATGATTGGCTTGCTCGTCTATGCAAATGATCTCCAGACTATTAATTACAAACGACAGCACATGATAAATTCTTAACAGATCTTCTGAAAAATTGTATGGAAAAACGCAGAATAAGTCAATTTTTCCTGATCTACTCTCTATGCTTTATACAACTTTTTTTTTTATAAACATTTACATAAACATTAATATATGTAGTTATCTATAAAACATTTTGTCGATTACATTTAAAAAAAAATATTTTCTTTTTTTTCTCAAAATACTTTCTTTTTTACTCAAAATACATTCAAATTTAATTATACAAATATTATAAAAGTACCTGAACATATTTAATCTATGCACCTTGTTTCATCACTCAGTGTCCTCTGCTTTCAGCTAGATGCACTTCTAATTGTAATATTTAATAATTGCATACAGACACTTGAATATTATCAGAAAATTTGTTGAGTAGATATAGCTAATACAAGTCTTTAGGTATTGTTCGAAACCCCTAATCTTGTCAAGACCTTAAGTGATCCTCTACAGTGCCTTTCGCATAAGTCCACAGCAATCAATTTCAGATTGGCAGCTTGTGGCAGGTGTCCACTTTTGTTTATGTTCTTCCCCTCCCCTCGCCTTTTTAATGACTTATTATTTCCCTTGACAGGTCAATATCCAGTTTGTCTGCTTACATGACAGACACATAATTGCAGCTGGGTCAAATTCATATCTGTTCGTCCCCACATACTTTAAGGATGAGGCCTGAAACCCGATTTAGGAATATCAGTATGCATCTATTTTTACTGTTCACAAATGCAAGGGTCTTATCTGATCTGTATAACATGGGAGGACAAATTGAATTGGTTCACTTGAACTGTGCAGTAAATACAACCTATGGAGCATCATCCTTCAGAAGAGACATTAAAGCAGAGGGAGAGCGGAGTTGCTATAGGTGGGTTATATGAGAGAAAAAGAGGGAAATGCAGGGTCAGGTTTGAAGTGTTAATCTCCTCTGTCTCATTAGAGCCAATTACAGCTGAAAAAAGTAGAACTACAAACGTTCACACCACACACACGCATGCACGCACGCACACGCACACACACACACAGACTTGCATAAGTGATGCTCCCCAACTTACTATCTTAACTAATGACCTTTGTTGTTTTTATTTTTTTGCATATTTAGAATGTATTTATTTATGTATGTATTTATTAGAGCATCATTTCAATTGGTTAAGATATTGTTTATATACCATGGCCTGAAAAAAATATTTTTGTTTTGTCCATCATTGGATGCAAATATTTTATCTTTCATATTGTGAACAAACACTTTCAACTTTCAAAACTTTCAATTCACCACCCTGATTCAGCAGGGTGACTTTATGGCATGGAAAGCGGTGCAAGGGACTGAAAACTAAAACAAAACTGACGGTACGTTCACACCAAGACCAGAAGTTGTGTAGTTTGTGAGTGATTTACATGTTAAGGTAATAGGAAATATTTGAACAATGGTGGACCAACCTATCAGGTGTTTCCTTGAGGAGCCACACGAGAGAAAACAACTATGGCGTTTGGCAAATTTCACCTGTGGGAAAAGTGAGTGAATTGAGATTTTCTTGTGTCCATTCAGGGATGTTCCACGCATTCACCCAATCTTGGTATGAACACAGTTCGAGTCAACTAAGTGGCTTTGCCTAAAGCCACACAAGGCTCACATTGTATGAGAACAAATCCAATACTTTTGTATCGCCGTATTTACGTGATGCGGGTTATGTATGATAACGAACTAATGATCAGCGTATGACTGCAGCTACAGGTAGATTCCAATCTTATGAATATACCTTTTGAAGAGTTTTAAAAAATTCACTAAAAAATCTGTTTTTAGTCTTGCATATTAACACAAACCTAGTGACGTCAGCCCATTTTTAAAGAATGATGAGAGCCCTTCATGTAAATTTGGTTGATATTTCCTTTCAAATCTTGAAGTGCAAAAATTATAAGAAAAATGTAATATTTACATTTTTCTTGTTTAAAAAATGTAATTCAGCTTACAGACTAAAACCTATATGTTAATATCTAAAAAAGGCCATAGTTTTCAAAATTGTGTAGAGCTTAATTAGCTGCATCTAGTGCATTTCATTAGTTAAGGCTCATATAAGACTTGGCACATAAGTCTTTGTTTATACTAGCTGTCTCATAATTGATTTCTAAAACTTTAATGAATGCGTTAAAATGCAGAATAAATATTTATTAGTACTTCCTCTAAATCGATGAAGCAAAGAGGACGTCCATGCATTGTGCAACCATTCTGGTATATAAAAGTAATGGGTTCAGCTGATTACTGTTTTTAATCATGCGTAAAGCCTCTAATGTGGTTCAGTGCATAATAGCACTCGTTAAATATTGATACACAACCACAGTAATAACTAAGAAATCAAACAGGTCTCCTCCATTGTCTCTCTTTACCGCCTAGTTTCTTTTTCTTTGTGTGTGTTTCTCTCTCTCTTTCTCTCTCTCTCTCTCTCTCTCTCTCTTTCTCAATAACAGAGAAAATATGCCATTCTGTTCATGGCCTCATGTCTGTAATGATAGGGTTATTAACAGTGATGTTTCAATTAGTGAAGAACTTCTTGTGCAGGTGTGACGGTAGAGTTTCTGCTGGAGATCTTGAACCTGGGAGCTGAGTCAAACCTGGCTAATGAACAAGCAACACAGTGTCTGTCACACAAGCTCTGCCATCAGTTCTGTAGGCCTTCACTTCTTTCTTCCTTCACTTATCTACTCTCCAGCTTCCTATCTAACATTCTCTGGATTCAGACTTTTGACATCTCACTCCTGAGAATACACACACACACGCACACGCACACGCACGCACACACACGTAACCAATAATCAGTTTCCTTGTATTCCCAAAGCATTTGAGCTATTGTGTTTTTTACTTATTTGTTTTCAGTTCACTCTTACTGTGTTTGTATTTTTGTCCCCGATTGAAGAGATAAAGAAAGTGAATGTGTATGTTTTTTCTGCTTCAGGTTCTCACTCTGTCGTTCTCACTCTCTGTGTTCACATGGATGTGCGTGTTTGCTGTGGGTCATGCTGGTGTGAGTTCATTCTCACAGGTGTGAGTGAAATGGATGATGTGGGGGTTGAGAAATAGATAGAACAGAAAAGAAGAGAAACAGGCGATGTTTGTTGTACTTAAGTTTCACCTGTCAAACATGTGAACCTTACTAAACGTCAGTATTTACTGTAACCAGTATACAAACACCCATCTTACATTTTTTTCAGAGTGCATGTTTTTTTCCTTAAATTCCTTTTGACTTGCAATTTTGAAGGAGATATCAGAAGACGCCTAAATTGATCTAGAGCACGCAGTTAAAGCCTGTACATATAGCCGAATTAATTCATTAACTTCTTTGCTGATGCTTGTTTTAAAAAGCTGTCACTTTTGTTGCCTTTTTTTGATGTTTTTGTTCGTTGAAGTCCAGGCCAAAGATATTCTAGTTAAATGGAAAGGCCACCAATTACACATTTGATTTAGATTTTTTATTGTCACTACTAGACTATTATTGTCGTTACATCAGAGTTTATTGACAGATTTAGCTGCATGCATTTAATAAAATGGCCTAGTTATTCAGTGTTGCTGGTCTTCCTTTTGAAAGTCAGAATTGATGTGTTTAGATTAAAAAGAATAGTTGAAAGAAACAAATCGTGGATGACCGTGTAATTGCTATCGAGAAACTGCAGAATCATCTGAAATGTTCCTCTTAAGTCGACAGTTTTTTTATAAATTTAGTTTTCCCCCATGTTATGGGTAATGGAAGAACATATTAGTCATCTTTAAAGGGAAATAACTGAGCCTAGCACACAAGAGACTGAGAATCATGTTGATTTTAATAGGACATTTCTAATGGCACTTCAAAGACTGTTTGCTGCTAAATTCTTTAAATACGCCTTAAAATGTATTTGTAATAATGTTTTTCGGACGTGCAAATTCAAACACAATACATACAATGTATTATTAATATACAGCTGTCTTACTGAAAGTGTTAGTAATCATAATATTGTACGATACCTGAAAATCCAACAATGTTTACAATAAAAAATAAAAGTAAAAATTGGAATTTTGGTGGAACAGGGGAACTTAAAGTCATAAAAACAAAGACCTTATCTTGCTGGTCTCAGGTTCAATTGAGTAAAAAGCAAGCCTATCTAATGTGTTTGACACGTAAAGTAAGATTAAAACTGTTAACATTTGAAGGAAAAAAACAATGGCAAAGAGAGAGAAGTCAAAATCCTTATAATCATCAGAGACTTGATTGAGTGCCTGCCATTCTACAGTCACTGATGAGGAAAAGGAAACTAAAGAGGTTCTGTACAAATGAGCCAGTGCGGCTGGAAAGTGGAAACATTGGCATGCTTCTCTCTAAAGATTAGTGGCACAGGAAGATCCTGCTGCCGGTGGAGAGTGATCCCCCTGGTTTAGATCAATTTTACACATCTTTTCTGGAATTAAAACACTGACAGTTAAACACTCAAAGTCTGTGCCATCACCCTCCTTTCACACTGGCCCTCTGCCCTCTCCAGTGGAACTTTTAAGCTGATGATCCTTCTCTAGTGACTTTTTCTCTGGATTAAAACTTCCTGTACTAATCTACTGTATGGTTGCCTGCAGCTCACTATACTTTTTAAGGAAAATCAGACACACTTTTTAAGACAAGTTTCCAGGAGTTGAAAGAGAGGCCAATTCCTCTGACCGACACTAGTGATTTGCTGAATGTCAGTTCGGACTCTGGCCTGCAGCGAACCGAGGAGCATTAATGCTTATTAGTTCCCTGAAAACAGGGTTATAAAATGTCCCAGGTTCCGTAATGAGCTCAGCTTTAGATTCATGATCCTGAAACAAGAGCGAGAAAAGATCTATCCTCATTATAGAAGAAAAAGGGCAGAATGGGAAAACAAACAGGAATGGAGAAACAGAAGGAATAAAAAAACAGTTTTACTTTAAATATAGTTCATTAAATATATACTGTAAAAATGGGCACTATAATTACTTCACATTTTCAGTCTTTAGTAACCTTCTAAAGATTTAATTAATTAGAAAAGTCTACAGAAGCCACGGGAGAGACAAACATTTAAGTTTAACCTTTAAAAGTTTTCCCAAAACCTCTTAGAGAGAAGGAAAGTCAGTTATATCAATACAAGAGAAAGTCCATTATAAATCATTTTTTAGCATTTTAATTGTTTCTGTTCAGAAAGTCACAGGTATCCCTGTCTATTCCTCCCCTTGTCCTTGTTTTTATGCTTTTATTGTGCATTGGCTCTTCATAATGCATCATTTAAAGCTTTCAGGTGCAGACCTGCTGTGATAATCTATTTCATTTTAACACAAAAGCCTTAAAGGATGGGCTCGGTCGGGTTCCTGGGAGGCAGAGATAATAACACTCATCTCAGTTATCAGTTCTGGGCTGTGAGAGGAATCGATCACTCACAGCGTTTAGACTAATCAAACTCTTTTTATCAGGTGTGGTACATTTTGAAGAAAGTCTTAACATGAGTTACATTTTAGATTGGCCGGGCAAGTTAAATGTATTTAATAGTGCTTTTTTAGCAGTGACTTCTAAGCAGCTTTACAAACAAGGGCTCAGATTTGAGGGATATAACTGTTCGTAATAGAACGTTAGATAAGCAGAAAGAATGAACACATAATAATTATTTATTGAGCAAGCTACAGAGTTCCTCTTGATGTTAGGATTCCCAAACCGGATTGCAGACCTTTTCTTGGATTCCACTCGGAAAGAAATCTTTTGGATTGTTCTTAACTAAAAGGGCTTTAAATAAACTGTCTATCTTTCTCAAAGTTTTTAAACTACAAATCGCTTCAATACTTAATCTGCAAATGAAACACAATAGATCAATACATATCAATCCTAAATTGTACAATTTAGAAAATAACAGAAAAATAAAAAGAACTGGCACAAAATGACTTAGTCCTTTTATGTTTTTTTACTCAGTTTTATAACAGGTTTTCTGTCAATTTAAAAAAATGAATTTATGAACATTTATTTATTTTACAGATATTTATGCATTGTATAAAATATCTGGACCAAAAAGCCACTCCTGCACACTACCCTCTATACTACCAGGTTGATTTAATTTTAATTCAAGACACAAATACAATGAGTTAGACCCACATAAGCAAGTTGTCCAGCTTTACTTTCTCCGATGACCAACTGAAAAGGAAGATATTAAGAAAACAAGAGCCAGCAGGTGTGTGCGGGATTTAACGGCACCTCTTCAATCAGCGGACTATCACAGAATACAACACAAAATTCAAAATACAGATTAAACCCCTGCAAACCATGAAAACGGACCAACTATGTAACATTAACAGTGTATTTGTCCGTTTTTTTTTACTTTGACGTAAGAGCTAATATTCATCCTATAACTTTAGTTCTAGTTAAGGCTGATTATTGTTTTAGTCTCGCTCTGTTAAACTTAGAGGAACCATTACAATGTATTTTATCACTAGAGCTGGAAAAAAATCTGAACCTACAGATTTTTGCCAACAAATCTGAAAACTGTAGGGTCTAGAGATTAGTATTGGTATCAGGTACTAATCCATCTCAGGACGTGAGAATTGATAAGGTTTAACAGTTTTGTTTCTGCTATCAGACTTTAAATCATCTCCAGTTTTGTTCGCCCTGTGGTTGAAAATAATTGGCAGAATATGGTGATTTCATAAATGGATTTTTTTATCTTTGACATCAGCTTTTTTCAATTTTGAGTGTTTTTTACTAAGAGTTAATGTCCCTCACACCCCACCTGGTATTTACGACCCACTTTACTACCCCTCTTGGAGAGAGTTTTAGATAAGTTCTTCCACCAGATAAGTGAACTTAAGCATGCTTAAAACTGACATAAGCACACTTGAATGAATCTGATTGGAGGTGTGTGTTTGCTTATCTATGTTTGCTGAATGCGAGCCAGAAGAACAGAAGGATTTGTCTCCCCCAAGGAAGACAGAGAAGCTCAGCCATGGATGCTTGGCTGGCCATGATGGCTTTTTAAATAAAAACTCACTTGATTTGGTTTCTGAAATCTTTACTGATTTTTTATAAATCTAATTGTGATTCAACAAAATCCCATATATTATAAACCCAGAAGGTAGAAATCATTAAAAACTCTGGCCCTGCTCATTGCCATGGTTGGAAACAAAATCCTGAGTCAACCTCACAAGCTTCTTTAGATTGTTCTGTTTATACAGCGTTTCAAAATCCTTTCCAACGATCACAGAACAAATGTAACTCTCTTCTTTAACATAGATATGTATTCATAATCCCTTTCCTTCCCTTTTACTTAACCACAAATACTCATTGTGTGTCTCTTTGATATTGTGAAGATGTGTACTGTATGTGTCACAGAGGCGTCTGCTCATGTTGATCCCTTCAATGGAAGTCTATTGGTCTCAAGAGTCTGTGACTGCATTATTCATCCTGCTTTCTTCTGTCTCTCCATTCACTGCTCGCCTGGCTTTGCTGAAGTTTCTAACAGGATTAGAGAGCAGGAATCAGCTTCTATTGACAGAACATCATTACAGATCTCCCTTGAGAGTGTACGTCTCTGTCTCACATTCACCCGTACACTCACCAGGTTAGAATTCATAGAGTGCTTGACAATGTTTTGCAGATGTCAAAGCTCTCCTCTCTGAATGACAGATTAACTCTAGACCTTTGTTTTAGCTGTCGTTCTCTTAAAAGCTGGCATTTTTTTGGCAAAATCTCCTGCAATCAAATCATCGCAAAGTGACTGGCTTGATAATGCTCTCAGTTCAGTCTGGCATATGTAGCTTGGTGCAAAATCTGGAAAGGCTCTTGTGACTGCACTTATTCTGTTGCCAGAAAGGTTAACATGAAGGCACAGCAATCAGCCTCTCCTTCAGTCACACACAGTCACATTGGAGTGGCAGCGCTGGAGCTTGTCAGGGATCTGTCACTGTGGGGTGTGAGTCTGCCATGTAGTGAGTGCCTTCTTGCTTGGCTTGTATAGTAATGGTCTTCTGGGAGAGAGAGAGGGAGAGAGAGAGGGAGAGGGAGAGAGAGAGAGAGAGAGAGAGAGAGGGAGGGAGTGAGAGAGAGAGAGAGAGAGTAGGAGAAAAGAGAGACAGAGGGAGAGGGATGAGCTAGAGATGAGAGAGAGGATTCGACAGAGCGAGAAGATGCGTGCCGAAATGGAGAAGATCGATGAGAGGAGAGAGTGCAGGAGAGGGAGCAGAGAGAGGGGCGAGAGAGAGCGGGAGGGAGGGAGGGGAGGGGAGAGAGGAGAGAGGGAGGGAGGTAGATTTTTTTGGTTTTTTGTGTTGTTGGGGGTGTTGTTGTTTGTTTTTTTTGGATTGTGCTTTTTTGTTCTGTCCTTTTGTTTTTTTGAGAGGGAGAGTGAGAGAAGAGAGAGAGGGAGAGAGTAGAGAGGGAGGGCACTTTTTATGAGCGCGAGGAAGGAGAGAGAGAGAGTGACGATGAGAGAAGGGAGAGCGAGAGGAGAGAGAGAGAGAGAGGGAGAGAAGAGAGAGATGCGGACGCGAGAGAGAGAGAGAGGAGAGGGAGGAGAGGCGATGGAGGGGAGGGGAGAGAGAGAGAGAGAGGGAGAGAGACGAGCAGGAAGGAGAGAGAGAGAGAGAGAGAGAGAGAGAGAGAGAGAGAGAGGAAACAGTAGGTAAGATTGTGAGTTGGAGAATGTACATAGTAGCTTTTTCTACTGAAAATGTCAGGGCTTGTTTATTCCAAAATTGCCAGCAGGGCATTTAATGTTGATGATGGTACAGCTTTGACTATTAGTTCACCCAGAAAACGACCTGTTGGTTTGCTGTGTTGAAGCTCATTTAGCTTAATTCACTTGAAGTTGCCCTACGTTGGAATGGTGAACAGAGGAATATACCAGGATGAGGATAAAGAAATGAAAGATTAATGACATTTCTAAATAGATTTGAGAGCTGTCGATAACATGTCGTTAAATGTTAGAAAGTTAGAAAATGATTTGTGATTGTAAAGGTTCAAATGAAGAAATGTATTAAAGTGGTCATGAATTAAGAAAGCAAACAGTGCTTGATCTTTTGAAGTATGAGAACGGATGGAACAGTAAAACAGCACTGAAAATATCAGAACTCAAAACAGCTTTATTAGAGTATAATATAATATACAAATTGGTTCAGAGTTTCAGGGTTACATTATAGCGCTAGGTTAAGTTGAAATGCTACACCACTAGACACTAGCATCATTGGCAATGAGTCACCCGCAATGCATTCGAGCAAAAAAGGACTGACTCGAAACATTAACAGATTAAACGCTTGTAGACAAAACACAATCCAATAAATATAAAAATCCAAAAAATAACAAAAATAACAAAAAATCATCAATAAATAATATTTAAGGGTGGTTAAACACTTTTTAAGGAAAGCGTCTGTATGCTGCAGCGAAACTCTACAGATGTGAACAAAAAAAGCAGAGGAGAGGAGGCATAGAGTCTGGGGAGGAGACTTTCGAAAAAATTCAATTTGCAAATTATTTAAGCTAATAATTCTCAGTGAAACATGCAACACATTGTGATCATAAAATTAAACAAAGCACAACTTTACCTCTCTCCTTCAGATCACATATAAAGCAACGAAACTGAAAATGTATAATATATTAGTTTTTGAAGCAAAATACTTGATTTCTAGCTTGCAGGGAGGGAATTGAACACTGTAGCCAAATTTACAATTTGTTGTAAAAGTTATATCAAGTGGAGTTATTTCATGTTTTAATTAAATTGTAATAGTTTAATTGTTACTAGGAAAAGGTTTTCGTAGTAAGTGGCTTTCCATATCTCTCTCTCTCTCTCTCTCTCTCTTCATTTTTTAATTTAGCTCATCTTTCTCCCTCATACCTTTACACTTTCTTTTCTAGTCCTGGCTCAGTGGAGGTTTGTCCTGCTTCATTTCCCTATTTCCGCTCTGGCCTGGTTCACAAACGTATTTATAGACGTCTCCTCAGGCCCCTGGCAACACACGTGCTCCCCTGCTTTTTGTCTTAGACGCACCATCCTCAGATTCAAGAGAGTGTGAAGCTGTCTTGGAACTGTTCTGGACCTGTCATGCTATGATAATGGACTTCGTTGTGTGTACACATTCAGTAGTTTTAGACTAGAGAAGTTGCCTCATACGCTAGAGTTATACAAGAGCCAGAACAGGAGAAGCTGAGTGAGAGAAGAACGAGAGAAGGTAGCAAGCTGTGCAGAGAAATACGATAAATGCCAAGCGCTCTCTGATAGAACACAAGGTAATTATGAAAGTGCAGAGAGGATGTACTCGATGGGGTGCAGGGGTGTGATGGAGTACCACCGTGAACATTAAGAGCAGGTTATAGAATGAATGTGCTAATGTGCAATTTGTTTTGTTTATTAGGCCCTATGGGAGACAATGGTTGTTTCTTTGGACAGTTACTTGGCAACCAGATGAATTTGATTCTTAATTTTACTGTGTGCACAAAGTGTCCTTCAAAGTTTCTTGCGTTCAGGTATGGAAGATGATCTGTGGTGATTTCGAATACTTTCAGTTCAGTGAAATGGTATTAGTTTGGTTCGATTCTGTTAATTGAATAACCCTTGACACACAGTTGTTTCAGGTGCATTTCAAAGATGTTGAAGTTGTTAGAACTTTTGCTTACAACACTGACTTAGGAGTATTACACACATTCTCACCCCTTTTATGAAGTTTCATGAGGCACACCTTTTCCTTTCACAACCCATAAACTTGAGTGTTAAGTGGATTTAAGTGTTTAATTACTTAATGTTTTTAATAAAGGATCAGGGCTGCCAATTTTTGGAAAAGCCTGGATTTGATCATTCTAAGACCAAGATTACTTTTTCTAAATACAGCTCTCAATTTACATACAATTTTCATGGTATTAGTGGTGAAAGTGACCATATTTACATGTTTTACATATTTTACATGTGTTTGGACTAAACAGTCCAAATGGAAAAGATTCCCATAATAAAGAGACAAGCAGAAGTCATTTTAATACAGAATGGTTAATATTGTACAACACACTTTTAATTTCTTTATAGAAAGCTGTTAATCATGTAAATAGTTAATCATGACAGACTAAACAGTCTGTTTCATCATTTATGATTTCACTAAAACAAGTTTTAAAAAACAGATTAAAGACATTCTTAGTAAAGCGAGATAATATCTTTGGAAAAAAGCATTGTTGTACTGTTTGTTGTGACTACGATTGGCGAAGTGAACGTTTTCCATGTTATTTTTAGTATTAGGTTTGAACCTAATTATGCTGAATATGGTTGGGAAAACGGCAGGTTTCAGAAGATAAAACATTTAAATTCTCCTCTGGTTAATCCTCAGTAGTGAAGTGCCTTCTCAGGAAGAGCGATACCATACTACCTTCTGATATTACGATCGAGGGTCTGTCATCATGCCTAATCATCCAAGCCTACTTTTGTCTAGGTTCTACAATCATTGTAAATGAAGAAAAACGAAGATTGTTAACTTAAAATTGTTTAAAATCATTCAAATGCAAGAAAGTGTGAAAAAGGTCTATTGTCAGCATTGGTGCAAGCTATCCCACCTTCCACCCCTTCACCACTCTTCTAGGGAGAAGTTCCTCCTGGTCCCAGACCCATCACTCGAAAAGCTTACTAGTACACTTACACTTCTAGTACACTTCTCCATTACTTGCCAACTTCACTTCCAGCACTAGCTTGTTATAAGAGTGAACTTATAACATAACACTTATATGTTATAAGAGCAACTGAAAACTCTTCTCTTCAGGGAACTTTTTTCCTCCTCTGTCTTTATTTTCATCCTGCTATGGTTTATTTATCAGTTGATACAACTTCTATTATGAGCGAGCTGAGATAGACTTTGACTGTGTAACAAATTGCTTATTGTCTATCCCTTTCTGTCCTGTCAAAAGCGTCTGCCAAATACATAAATGTAAGGAACTACTGTAACTTCTCCATAAATGTTTCTTAAAACTTAATCAGTCCACTGTTTTAAAAAAGTCTTTTATTATTTTACTGATAAAAGTTCTCACTTTTGAACATCTGTGTATCATATAAATACTGTATGAACCTACTTTTAATGTCACCTAAAATCAGTGTGTGAAAAAACACGATTTAATTGTTTGTATATGTATGATATGTTTGAAGCTTTGGAGCACAAGTTTTCTTTGTAGTGTCACATTTGCTGCAAACATATCACACAGTCCCCTGTCACATTAAGAGCCTGGGTTAGAATGATTTATGTCAGAGCTGTGACCTGGAACTTACTCAGCACCAGTGAGTACTGCCATCCACCCGGGAGGCACAGATTTCAATATGTCATTTCCATTATCCACTTTCTGTTTAGAACTGTTTGAATTACAGAACCCAAAAAGTAATTTGTGCATTAGAAAAAAAATGACATTCCAAGAAATTTGTATTTAGCTTTGCTGCTGGATGTTTGGTTGCCAAGGTCACTTTATTCCCTTTTCACTCAACTGCAAACTGCAAGATAAAACAGCAAAACATTTTCTGTTGCTTGCATCATTCACTCACACCTTTCCACATTTTGCCTTAGTTTTTTTTGGCGAAAGATAGAAGCGATAGAAGTTGTATTAAATAATGAAACAGGTTGAACAGTAGACTTGGTTATCAGGGCAGACAACTCAGCCCCTCAGGAGATGAAACACACATGTATGCGCTCAAACACGCGCAGAGGCCATCTCACTGAGTCAAGAAGGGGAGAGAGACTCTATAAGGGTTCAAGGTTTCGTTTGAAAAAGGATAATTTAATTTAAATTAATTGTTAATTGTTAGGCATGGTTTCATAAAGTGTGTACTAAATACTCAGCGATACATAATACTGACTCACATCCAAGTCGACACAAGCTGCTGCGTGAACCAAATTAGTTTGTTAAATAGAACACGAAACCAAAAAAACTGACTTTAAAAAACTGTTATGTTACATAGAGATATATATTTGTATTGATGTATATTTGTATATATTAATTATATAAACACTGGTTACACACTAACAAGAGCTAATCTTTTCTTAAAATTTTTATGAACAATATAAAACAAGGAATGATTAATTTAAAGATATCAGTAACTAAAATGGTACATAAATCAGTTTTAAATTTTTTTAATACTTGAAATCTTCGTGGATTAATTAGGACTCCAAAGGAAAAAAATAATAATTTCCTTGTGATTATTATTTGTCTGAACAATCTTCAATACTTATGTTATTTTAATGTTCCAGGAAGCTGCTAATAAAGTTGCATACGAGTACACAGTGAATTCATGTCCCAATTTAACCGAAAGCCGACCATCTGCGAAAATATAGCCCTGTCCCTCAATTTTTCCATTTTCCATTTTACCCCCAAACCACAGGCTGCAGTCAAATTGTAAAAGGAGATAAAAATGTTGGGGACCATTAATCTAAAGGTAGTAGAGTATTTTCATTTATATATAAATGTCAGTCATTGACTAAGGACACAAGCACTAGGTTCAATACCATATTCAAAAACATGGCATAGTTTAAAGTGAAAGGTTTTGGAAAATGTTGACATATTTTGTATAATATATAGGTATATCTATTCTTACTTTGTAAATGGGTTAAAAGATTTTGTTTAAGTATCAAATGTTGACATAGATTCTTTGTGGTGGAAAATCAAACATCGTCTCTAAAGCCTTGGAAACTCTGTGTTGCCATTAACTGATAAGAAAGATTGAGACTATAAAAGACCATAAAAAGAACCCATGAGTGAAAGAGGGGCTTGCTGAGCAAGCAAAGAGAAGAAGGGAACGTTAGTTTTTTTCCCTGAACATCAGCAGTGGTAACTGCCATAACTGTTGTTTGACCTGCCTAGTATCCACGTCACTTCTGGTTGTGTCAGTGACCTTCAGTCTTAAGTGTTAAATGAAGAGATGCTCATCAGGTCTTTTGCCACCCACAGCTCCTGTGAGGGAAAAGAATCAATCATATTCTGTCATGAAGAATAAGCCAGGTGTCAGCTGTGTTTCGCTAAGCAAGTGCTTCTCTTTACCCTAAAGCTCTAACATGGAGATTAGAGCTATTGAAGATGACTGGAATGAGACCGCTAAACGCTAAGACTAATAGTAGCAAAGTGGTAAGCACCTTTAAAAAAAGTTTTTTTAAGAAATGTGTACCAATAATGTATTTCTATCTACTCAACATTGCTAAATAAATATACAGCTCATTCCATTTAAAAAAATATTTTATATATTTACATATAAGTTGTAGACAAACGTAAACTACTATTTGTTTTGTAATTTTTTTGTGCATGAATGAAGAAAAATTTAGAACAGCTATTCAAAGTTTTGTGATGATTTTAAAAATATTTTACAAACACATATTTGGAAATCAATATTTACTGTATTTTACTTGTGTTTTCATATCTTTTTACCAGGCAATAGAAAATACATTATGTAAATGAGTTAAAATGTGTATATTTTTAACAGTTTGTAAATTTAAGTGATCTTATCTACCGTAAAAAATTATTTGATTGAACAAATTAATCAGAGTTAAAGAGAGATCAAGACCACTTTTAGCGTTGTTCCTCTATTAACACTCACATCACACAGATTTTCATGGCTTATAATGACATTTAAAACACCATTAAATGTCTTCATCTGTTATAAGGGTTTTGATATGAATTTATTACCTACAGGTTCTTATTGCAAATGCAACTAAATAAAGACTTTAATCCACATTGTCGACAAATGCCATTGTCATCTTCTCTGTCATAAAACTTGTTCTCACTATGAGACCAAAACTTCAGTCTTTATTAACTTTTCTTTTAACAAACAGCAAATTAACCACACCACATGAGTTATTATTTTATGGCAAAAAGCTTTGAAAAACTGAGACAGTAGACGAGCTTGGCCTTTTTCAATAAAGTCTGATATGCTTCATTAATCAGACTGATTAAAGGCTAGCGCTAAATCTTGCTTACATTACTGATCTGAGCATCGATGCTTCTGTATAATTACAGGAAAGAGCTCAGGCGTCTTTACTTTTCAATAACACCATTATACTGAAAAATTGCTTTCATTCATTTTAAGTATCCTCTGGCCACTACTTTGCTGGATCAGCTGTTATAACTGATTAAACCCAATGTGGATATGGGAACTGTTTTAAAAATTGAATTGTTTGCAGAGCTTTGTGAGACATGAACATTTCTTGAGGGAGTCTGAGGTCGTGAAGAAAAGACTGCAAGGAAAAGTGCTGTTACTTCATTGCTGTCTGATCATTTAGCATCCTAGTAATTGCTAATAAAATGCTATCTTTAGCTAGCGCTATTATCTTGGGTTGTTGTAGCTTGACAGTGGCAGCTGTGATGTTTATGGGTGTAATGAGCATGTTGGTGTTAAACTGGATCAGACGAGTGAGATGTGACAGGCAGAAGTTATTCGTTCAGCTATTGACCCTTTGTTTGCCTTCACTCTCCTGGCACCATGAAGCATGTTGCTTTTCTGCATCAGTTGTGCGTTCATTACTGTTGTATTAAATAACACGCTTTTTTGAGTTTATCTTGTAAGTCTGTATGAAGTCTACATTAATGGAAATATTTCTTGTTTTTATAATAATATATAAACATTTAGAAAAGAATTGTTTCTAAAATAAAATCAATTACATTATGTATTCATTGTACATGTAAGAAAGTAAACCAAACATTGATTATAGTTGCGATACAATATATCATGACATACTGCGATACAATAAATATTGTGATATATTGCAATAGTTTGTATTAGTAAATGTGTCACATTATATTGACAACTTGGTAAAGTCGGCAGATGAATTCAAATTGAAATTCCAATTGATTTTCCACCCATTCAAATTCATTAGAACTGCACAGTGTTATTGAACAGAGAATTCACTGAAATGTATTAAGTGCATATTGTTATTAAACACTCAACTAAAATGTATATTCAACATAAATTAAATAAAAAATGTATAAAGGCACTTTTATATTTTACGCCATGCTCACTCTTGCTTACTTCTGATACCGTATTGCTTAACGTTTTGTTGATGGCGAGTTAGCGACGTCTACTGGAGCGGAGGAGGAGGTCGTTTGGCACGGTTTGTATCGATACTTGAGGTTGGACTATCGATACACTATCATAAAAGAAATTATCACGAGAGTTAGATGTATCTGTATTTTTGTACAGCCCTAATTGACACCAGCCATTTAGATTTGGACTTCTCACATTGGTGTGGTCACCCTAGGCCTGGTGTAACTCCAAAAGAGCAATGCTGCAATGGGACTAGCTGAGTGTGAAGAGGCATCTCAGTTCCTTTTATAACTCATCGCCTCAGGATGTGGCCAGGACAAGCAAGGACACACACAATGCTTGAGGTCTTGTGTCTGTGTGATCCGGATATTCTCGTGATGAGTTGAGACCTTCAGTCAGTCAAACTGCTCTGAGTCAAAAAGCAGTCATTGACACAGATCCTCTCCTCTCTCACACATCTCTCCTTGTTTCATCCCTATGTCGTTCTGCCTATCTCTATTGGCTGTGGGCAGCTTGTCCAGTCCACTAAAAGGACAGAGACACTGATAAGTGTGTGATCTGTTCCTGTGTGTGTCCTTCCCCATGGTTCCTGTGATCCCATGACCACTTGAGTCAGCTTTAGTTTGTATAGCTTTTGGCTTTTGACTGAACCATCGGAAGAAGAAAAAAAACATATTCTTAGATTGTATATCCCTTTTGGTATCCATTTACATTTTGAAAAAAGAACTGACTGCAAAGAGTCAATATAAGGATTGGTGCTATTTTCCATTTGTGGTTATTGGAGTAGATCATTTCTTCCATCATTTCTCCCTTTCCTCCGTCCTTCTGGAGTGAGAAAATGGCAAGTGGATTTACAGCTCCCTCAGTAATGAGTGCGAACTGCAATAAGAGCGGACCACAGCAGGAGGAACAGGGACGGAGAAAAGAAACAAGAGAGAAGAAAGGGAGTAAAGAAAAAGAGAAGCAGGAATTAGCATATCCATCTTGGCTTTTGGTAGTTAGTGCTGCTGGTGTTTTGGGTCTAATGGCTTTTCGTCTGAATGTGAAAGACCCCTGCTGCCCATTTTTTTCTTAGGCAATGTTGAAGCCAATGAGACAAACTGCCCTGGAGATTTCTAAAAGCGTTTTAAGAGCTGAGTCAGAGCTACAGTGTGATTGAGATACTATACTCTTGCTGTTCTGTAGTGACCTGAAAAAAGGATGGTTAAGTGTTCAGTTACAGTTATCATCTGAGAACTTCTCAAACTCTCTACTCAAATTGTTGTATAATACAAACCTTGCAAAGTAGTTATTCTACAGATTTATTACAGCTGATGTATTTCAGGGCGTTTATGAAGAGCAGGTCTACTTTTACATGCAGTTGTCAAGGGGGAACTCTTAGACAATCCGGAGGTGAAGGAAACTGCTATTCGTCAAATGACCCCTTGAGACTCCCATATTAAAATGTACAACACAAAGCATGTTTAGAGGATGAGTCAAACTATGTTTAATTTACTCTAGCAATTTTTGCCTTTTTTTAACAGCCGCAGGGTTTATTTTCGGCTCCACACACAAAGGTGTTTTCCACTCTCCATTTCTGCTTCCTTTTTTGTACCTTGTGACTAAACTTTATGCTGTCTATGTGGAGGGTTTTTATTAAAAATGAAATTGCATTAATGGACTTGAGAAAAGATGGGTTGTTTAAAAGCCAGAAATCCTAATTATTGGGTAGCAGTCTTTTAGTAATATTTTTCCCCAAGTTATATAATGACACAAAATCACACTTACTTTAATAGTAACTTGACAGTCAAAGAGCCATCCTGTGCAGGTGAGCTTACCCCACCCGCCTCATTGGCTATTTTCAATTAAACAGCAATGAGGAGCTGCCGAGATGGCCAACTTTGGCTACACCCACGTTTAGCTTCAAACCAGAAAACTTTAACTAATTTCACTGGCTGTCACGCTTGAAAGGAGTGACAAGGGACGAGGATTAAATGAAAATCACCTAAAGGGAAAGTACAAAAAAATCTAAGAAATAAAGTCACTTCTACATAGCGAGTCGGAAACAGGAAAATATTCCCATTTAAGCAAATCAAGCAGAGCTCTTGGAGAAACCATAAGAGAAAGAGAATATTCAGGCCGATGTATCATTCCCTAGCAGATTCCTCTTTGACTGTAGAGGTATCTAAGATACAGAGGGCTGTCTGTTTCCTTGATGAAACAGGTCTAGGAGGAAGTGACTGGTGTGGGGAGATATAGTACAGGAGCTGATGAGGTGTATGGAAAGAAGGTGATGAGGGATTAAGTGTTTTATGCTCACAATATCTCAATGCTTTTATTGAGGCTAACCTGTGCTGGAAATTTCCATTTCAATTTGGATTTATGAAAGAAAGCAAATCATTCAGGAAATTTTTGGAGTTGTTTTTCTATTACTTTGATTTCTTCTGGACGCAAATTTTGATCTAAATCTTCATTCACCTCCTTTTTTGCCCTATTGGCCTCTTGGAAACAGTTTCGGATGGCAACAGCTAGAGAGAGCTAGTTTAATGAAAACCAAGAAGGATGGCAGGTGTCGCAGAGGGAGGTGCAGAAGATTGCCGTAAATTGTCAGCGCTTGAATTGCTGTTGACATTCTAGCCAGTCGTCTTCAAATCGCTGCTCATGGTGTGTGTGTTAGCATGTTTGTGATCTCTTGAAGTGCGTCACTGAAGCCTTCTGCAAAGATGTTACCCAAGGCACTACTCGTTTCCCAGAATCCTCTGCTCTTCTGCTTAGGCAGTCTCTTCCGACCTCTTCCACGCACTCATACACACATTAGCATATTTATACTGTCAGTCTGTGTGAAATTCTCCAATTTCTGTTTGTCATATTCTGATGCCAATTAAACCCCAGAAGAGCTCTAACCCACTCTAGTGATCTGATCCATATTTGTAACTTGTAGAAAAATTAATCTTTTAGGACTTTTGTGTCAAACAAGCTTGTGAAAAAAGATTAACCAGCAACATTTACTGACTTGAAGTGTGATAATAAAATATTTCCAAATTATTTTTTAATGGAAACTAAACTAAATGTTCACTACAATCTATTAACATCTGATTTATAAACAATCCAACTCCCAACCAACAATATAGCTTATTATATAGATAATCAGCATTTCTATATCACACAATTGCTGTAAGACTAATATTTCACAAATAAACAACTGTAATCACATGATTACAGTATGCTAATTGTTTTAGCATAAGCCAATGAAATTTTACATTAATTTATTAGCTTCTTTGTTAGCGGTCTGAGAAAATATCTATACATGATCACAAAAAAACTCTTCCGAAATTTAAACACAGTAGAGTTAGACTAAAGCAACATTTGTTAAAAAAAAGAGAAGGTGCCGTGGAGTCTCTCTCCTGACATTGCACAACCTCGTGCAGGGCAAGGTTGAATTAGTTAGACATTAGTTAGGTTAGGAAAATTTGCTTTTGAAAATAACAATTTCTTAGGAGTAATTTTAAAAGCAACTCATGTGTCTGAATTTCATCTATGTGAAACTAAATGAGCTGTGTGTTCTTTTGTTTGTCCTTTACTTAACCAAATAAATTTTTATAGACAGTGTTTGAATGTTCTTCAGTATTTGCATCCTTTATTATTTTAAACGTGGTCTTTTACAGTTATCTTTATCTCAAATTAATAAAGATATCTAAGTGGTGGCTGAAAAAGCACATGGGCTCTCGAAACCCCTTGAACTGTTACTCAGTGGCATCCTTGTGTACGGAAAGATTTATTGGAGAGTTACAAATCCTGTTGATACATGCATTAGATTTGTGTTTCACAGACTGATTACATTTGTGCTGGCAGCTGAATTAGTTGCTCTGGTCTCATGGAAAAGAGTCTGGGACATTCAAAAAGCTAGCGAATGGAAAATGTCAGAATCCCCCGGGAAAGCCCAGACATCCCACTAAATGCTCACATCCACACACCAAAAAACATATACACATGCAGTTCTCACAGGGTCTGTTTTTACAGCAGAAACATAATCGGAATCTGTTTTTTGCTGGCTTTTGTTAGGCTGTGTCATCCTTATTGTGTTTCCTTTTCATTCAAAGATTGTTATGGAGTTCCAAAAAGAGAACAAATCATTAGCCCAAAGCATAGAATGTTGACGGATTACAAACCCAGAGGAATCTCCGTCTGTGTTTCTCTGACTTCCTGGCACTAGTTCATGTTTTGAAAAGCTACGTAAACTTAAGCATTTTTTCCATGACTTCAGTCCTTTTCATACAAGCTCTCTCTCTCTCCCCCTCTCCTCTCTCTCTCTCTCTCTCCTCTCTCCTCTCATCTCTCTCTCTCTCTCTCTCCTCTCTCGTCTCTCCTCTCTCTCTCTCTCTCTCACTCTCTCTCTCTCTTCTTTCTCCCTTTCATTCTCAACACTCAAAGTGAGAGAGCACTGTGAAACTTTTTTGTCTGGTCTTGCCCAAAGTGCACAAGTTTAAATAATTGGCCAAAGTCAATGGGGCAACAAGACCCCAGAGCTCTTGTTTGTATGTCCATCCTCTGACCAGTCATAACTGTTTTTTTTGGTCTCTGTAATATATTACTGGCATTTCAAAAATGTTTTTATCAAATATTGAAAGAATAAATAATTTTTTAATGGCACATAAACCCTATTTTAAGAAAAAACTATAATTAAATGTAATTAAAAATTAGTAGATTGCGAATTAAGAAACCAAAACAATGCTATTCTTTGACGCACAAAGAAATTAAACCTGGAACATTTCAGAGCGATTTAATTAATTAGATCCTGTTCTGAAAACCTAGATGTAAAAACTGTTACAAATGGATGACTCATCCAGAGTGCTTAAGTCATATACTCTTATAATCAAAGCACAATGATATAGCTAACACTCAGAAATATGGTTCTGAAGTTGACACAAAGACAATCGGGAGAAAATACCTTAACACTATGCTGCCTACAATCAAATCCTGACTTAAAGTGGATTACAGTAACACAGAAACTACTCATCTTCATGTAACCACTGATTCAACTCAAAATTTGTTGCTGGTTTTTCTAAGAACGTGTGTTGCCAGTGTTGAATGTGGTTGAATGTTGATTTTTTTTAATGTGGTCGATAGACTCTGTTCTAACATTTTGTGTATTGTATTTCATGAAATCATTAAATGCTTAAAGGAATTAGTGTTTCTTGTAACAAATCGAGGCTGGGGATGGGAGTGATCTATGAATTTGTCACCCGAGAGGCATACCTGTCTCGAATTTCCATAGAGGAGTTATGAGGGTTAAAACGAGGAGAGAAGGGGAAAGAATGAAGTCTTGGACTCTTGTGCCAGGTAAACGGATGTAGCTTTAGGTGTGCCACCCCTGAGTTAGAAGAAGGCTTTGATATAAACCTCTACCAAGAGCCACACTGTGGACGTTTTTATTGATGATTTTGATTTCACAACTTAGTATTTAAAATGTAATTACTATTCTTTTTAAAATATTTATACCATTTCAGAATTAAAAAAATATTTATATATATATATATACCATCACCTCAATTTGAAAGAAGAATGAATCCATTTTGACCCATTTATGTCTGGTCTTTGTTAGGACTGTATAGAAATCTAAACTGTTGCTAACCTTATTTCACTGCTTCCCCAAAACAACATCAATCAAACCACACAGCTCATCCACGCAAATACTGGAGGAGGTGCGCGTGAGAAAGAAAGATAGAGTGGAGAGATAGAGAGAGAAAGAGACAAAGAGGCAGACCAAGAGAGAGAGTCACCGTTTTGCCATCTAATTGAATAAGGTGATGTAGAAGCAGCGGAGATGACTTGAGTATTAAAGCACTTTGAGAGGAAGAGCGAGAGAAGATGCACTAAAGGAGAACAGCAGCATCAGTAGCAGCAGCAGGAGAGATGGACGGATATGTGTTAGGATGAAAGAAGGAAGCACTGAAGCATGCAGACAGATGAGAAGCAAACGTGTGTGTGTTTGTTGTCATGCAGCGTTTGATGCTGTTTGATCCAGATGGTTGTCTCAGAAATGAACAAGCAGCATAGAAAGCACACACACACATGCACACATGCACGCACACGCACACACACTCCCTTTGTAAGCCACCTAAAAACGAGGTTGGGGCATTACTGTTCAAGCAAAATCCATATCAGGCAAACTCTGTGTTTCCCTTGGTTATCTATTTGTAGCCTTCTTTTCATTCCAGTGAACTTCCAGGCTCTTCATGAGGGTCTATGGTGGGAGGATGTTGTGCATGCCTTTGTGTGTGGTTTCCTGTAAACATAAAACTGGCAGGCTATCAGAGCAGGTTTTTAGAGAGAGGATTCTGAAGATGGGAACTGAAAAGACGCACCCCAGGAGAAAGGATCCGAAAAACTACTGTGCAGTCACACACACAGAGCCTTGGAAGGTTCTGCAAAGATATTTATAGTTTTATTCTTAAAATGTTAATCTCAAACACTGACCAGTTTGTAGCTTGAATAGTTCACATAATCTTGTATCTCCTGGAAAGATGGGTGGGAATTATCTTGCGTTTATATTTTATATAATCATACTCTATTTTAATTTCTTGCTCCCTAATCCAATCCCGATTAAAAGTTGAACTTTTACCAGATTTACCGTCTCTCTTTTGTATTCTTTACTTTCATTCTTAAATCTTTCTTCAACTCCACCATTGTTTAAAAAGACTCTGGTGGATTCTGTGCATTGTCTCATTCCTGTCTTGTTTTGTGTCTGGATTGCACCTGTGTGATTGGATTAAAACCTTGGTTAAACTTGGTTAAAGTGCTTGTGTTCACCTGTCATATTGTTATAAAACAATCGTTGGGTTTAATCAATTGGGAAATGGCAACATCTGAATGCTATAAAATCAAGATTTAAAACAAACATTTTAACTGGTGTCATTTCCTCATGATCAACACTCATTTTCTTCCTCTCTTTCACTGTCATTTATTTTACCAAATGCCTCTGTAGACTCTTAATTAAATTAAATTAATGACCAGTTTGCTCAATTATTCATGATTCTAGAAACACATCAACATGCACAAGCCATCTTCACTATACAACCATCACATGAAGAAAGCCCGCAGAGAAAAACAAGTGAGCTTTTTTAACTATTTCCAGTCTAAATTAGTACTTCGCATATTCGTTATGGTGTATGTTTTAGTCTTTTGCTAATAGATTCTCTGCGTCTGGGTTTAGTATGTTTATGTTGCAGGGGAATGGTGTATTGGTGCATTGTTTGTGTATGCCACTGTATGTGTGTAAGATATTAATTTCTTGAAGTTTTTTTCTTTCCATTAAAGAGACTGATGTTCCTGCCTTTCCTCTCAAAAAGTCAATTAACTAAAAAATGGAGCCCATTGGCTGTTGCCATGGAGAAAGGAGGTGGGGCAGCAAGGAGCAGACTTGATTGGTTTTTCTGTTCAGCAAGATTAGTTAGACAGAGTTTGACTGATCCATTGGTCATGTTATTAATATTTTGTGTTGTGTTGTTTGCAATTCCTGTGAAGGTTTAATTTTGAGTAAGAGTATTAGCAGACCCTGTTTCAAAAGGGATATTTCATGGAACTCTGTGCCTCATGCCTGAAGATTTATTTTAAGTTCTTAGTTAGATATTGATGGCGTAGACTTTGTAATTTGTTTTTCTTTCTGCCTTTTTAAAGCACTCTAATTTTGTTAAACTGCCTTTTCACCACAAGATTTTTATCTGCAATTAACTTTTACAATTTAGTCATCAAAGTTGCCAGATGATTACTTGTTTTAAACGAGGTCTGATAAGTCAGCCTGAAGGTGACCGTGAATTAATAAAAACACTGAATGTCTTTTTAAATACTTTAGGAGAGCTTGATCTCCTAAGATGCCAGATTGCAAGTCATATTTGTAGCCAATCAGCTGGTGCTATTTATCCATACACGTGTTTGTTTCCAGGATTTCAAACATCAACAATGGATCCCAAAGGTTCTATACAGCACCTTTTCATATCAACAAAAATTCAATGTAGAACAGTCTTGATTCCTTAACCCTTTCAGACCCTGCGTCCATTTAAATGATAGTCACGTTGTTTTATCCACATTAACTGATGAATTGCTTTTCAATGTTTCAAAATAAAGATAATAATATAATTTAAGATAGCAAACAAAACATCAGGATTCCTTAACCTTGATAACGTACAAAAAAATGAAGCTATTTTTAACAAATAATATTCAACTTTGGAGGTTCTTCATCAGATCAACAGATTTTTCTCAGATTTCAACTTTACATTTTTCTGAAAACTGGAAACAAATTCAAGTCTAAAAGGGATAAAATCTACAGCTATTTGAATACAGACTAGCTTGCCTTGCACGAAATGTAACCCTTAATGACATTTTATTGATTAAATTTTTTTCCTTTTTATCAGCAGTTTTTCTCTCGTTCCTGCTTTTTTCAACATTTTCGTTTCTCCTCCACAATTCTTGAAATGTTTCTTGTGAGTGTGCATACCAAAAGAGGAAGTCAAACAACCAAGGTTCAACGCTAGTCATGTAGCACAAGCTTGACTTAAGTAAACTCACTCACCCTGCTCTGTTATGATTCTTTCAAAGCATTTGAATAGCCTCATCATGCTTCATTACTTAAAATCTGAGTAAGTTAAATAACAAATACTCAATGGAGTTTATTACAGAGTATAGAAATGTAGAACGTAACTCTGCTCTGTGTGATTTGACAGCTTAGGCCCTCTTAGATCTGACAGTCACTGCAGCTGGGCTCTGATTGGCTCAGAGGTGTCACACAGCATGACAGCTCCTCCCACTCAGCCTCTCTGCTGTCTTTAGTGCTGTCACTGCGACAAGCCTCATGGGAAATCTCAGCGTCAGAGAAAGTCTGAGAAGTAGTCGCCGGGGAATGTCGCCACTGCAAAATGACGTGTACAGCAGCAATGATTGGATCTCTGTTTCTATGAGTGACATGGAGGGGTTTTAAACTGTTTGAGAGAAAACTGGAAAACATCATCAAACATTTACTCCTCCAAATATAAAATCGGAATGGAATAGTTAAAATGTAAATCTAAAAATAGTAGAATCCAGTATATCTCAGAAAGTAAGGATGTTTTGGTGTCTAAAATATTTTTTGTTACAAGGAACTAGTACAATAGTAAAACCTTTTTTTGAAATGTTGATATGTTAAGGTTATGATTACTGAAACTTGAGTGGACAGGCAGAAACGAGAGAGAGTGACAGTGAGTGAGAGAGAGCGATGCAGAGCCATCCAGTCTGGAGGAACTTTAAACTGCTTGAGGGATTCTAGGATGGGTTGATCAATGACTTCACACATGAGCACCACATTGACATTCGTTCACTCACTGAAGTAGACACTCTATATCTTTCCACCAGCATTCCGGTGTTAAATGAGGAAATGTTGAATGTGTGCGCGAGTGGGTGTTATGGATGATATACTGGTTTAATTTCATGGGTTCTCTGTGCCTGCAGCTCTAATGTTGGGAGTCAGAGAACAAAAATAAGAGATGAAATGAAAAGGTCAGGGAAAGAGAGAGTGAGCGTTTTGGCTGGTACACAGCCCTGTTTGGAACAGGAGCATTTCGTCTCTGGTTAATCCCTAATCTGGCTGCACAAGAGCAGAACACAGTCACATTTATATCGGTCATAATCACACAGCAGCTTCATATAATCCTATTATACTGAGAATAATCCAGCTGCCTACCGGATCACAGCCTGACCTGTTACTGAGGCGCAATTTCTTGATGAGAAGAAAAAATGTGTGTTTGTGTAAATCGATTTTGTACAGTTGATTAAAGATTTAATATAATTTTAATGTTGGAACCATTCATACTGCATGTTGGTATCATGGCTCTAGAGATTAGGCTTGTCATTTATTCACATGCATCCAGTTAAGTCTTGACTTAAGGTCTTAAATTGGTTTTGGTGTGCTCTAGTTTGGTCTAGGTATGTTGTACTCTTTTACTGGTTTTGATATTTTCTCTAGTCTAGGTAGGTTCTAGTCTTTTTTTTCTTGGTATGCCGTACTCTTGTGTTGGTGTTGGTTTTTTGTGAGCCATCATCTTCTCTTAGTCTTGACTTGGTCTGAACGTGTTCTAGTTTGGTCTTGGTGTGCTCTACTTTTGTCCTTGGTGCACTTTGCTCTTGTAATGGTCTTGGTATTATCTGGGTTTCAGACATTTCAGACATTTCTTGATGTTTTTCTGTCCCTTGACATCTGTAATTTATTCAAATTTGTAAAACAATTTCCATAAGTTAAACAACTCGCCAGCAAACTTCCCAGACATTGAGTCTCACACTTGATCTATTTCAACAGACATATTCAAGCTGAATCACAGCAAGGAGCTCTCTCAGGCAAACCAAATGTTCGTTTCCTCCTGCTCCGCCTCTACACACACTCCATAACTCTCAGTGGTATTGTTCATCTCTGCCTGGTTCAATTAAAACGCTGACAGCAGTCACAAAGGAGTGAATTGAATGCTCCAAAAGGGCTTTTTTTTCCTTGCCACCGAGACACAGTCTGAGGATGAGGGGAGAGAGAGTCATCACAGGCGAATCAGTGCAAACACTGTCATTGTAGTCCTTCACAATTGGCCCAATCATCGGTTCTTATCACTTTTTGCAGCCATGAAGTTTATACCATTTATACCACTTTAAGGATGAATCATCCTCTATATACACATTTGTGTGTGTGTTTGAATGCCAATCTTTGACATTCCCTAGTTCTTGACCGAAAGTTTAATGTTCAGCAGTATCCATTGAGATTGCAAACTCCCACTCAACTGACCTTAATTTCCAAAGATCCACATAATTTGAGTTCTAGCATTATCATCAGATGATTATCTAAAAGCTGTCTTCTTGAATTCATACTTAAGGACACCATTTCCCATCATGCAATGTCCTCTAACGGTTCTTACCAAGATTGTCAGGTTTCTACTTTCCAGTATTTGGATATACTCCTACTCCGACCTGTGTCTTCATGGTTATAACTGTATCCTCCAGTCTTGTCGTATCAAGGTCTCCATCCTGTGAGAATATCAAACGAATACCAAAATGAATGCTGTTTGTTTTGTTTGTAGTAAATTAATGTATACTTACCCTTCTGTCTTACAGACGTTCCTGACAAATATACAGGTACACCTGAACCTTGACTTCAATCCTCATGACAGACACTAGCATCCTCAATACATTTGTAGTGGATATAGAATTGACAGCGTCTATGAAAAATATAAATGTCAGTAACATGATGAGGAAAGGCTTAGAGTTGTAAGTGTATTCTCAGGTGGTGCATGTGTGTGTGCGCGTGTGTGCGTGTGTGTGTGCGTTGCAGTCTAGGTTTAAAATCAGTTGCATTGATAGCATTGATATGGAAATGTGTTCCCTGGCCGGTTTGCTTTCCACGTCTCCTTATTGTAAGAAAAAATGTGCATGATTGGATAATTCCAGTTGTTACGGAAGCCAAAGGAAATAAAAGATAGCATTAGAAACAGAAAGGTCTCTACACCATAAATAAAAACATGGGTACACCCCCCTCACACAAGTCTGTGTTTGTGACAGTTGTGCATCCAGCCCTTGAGAGTGGAACGGTGTGAATGTATTCAGAGAGCCCCAGACGGATTAGTCGTCAATGTCTTAAAGCAACAGTGCTTTAGAAAATGGTCCGTTCTATTTCAAAATTCGAAATTTTTCTTGCTGTCAACTATTGGAAGACTTGTAATAGAGTAATAAAGATTTGGTGTCTCGTTTAAATAAAAAAATGCTTTGACTAAAGCATGAGAAAAAAAATCATCAGCTGTTAAATGCATGTAGAATATATAGTTTAATATAGAACTATAAAGCAGTATATATGGATCATATTCAGAATATGCTCAAAACACCTCACAGTAGGCAACAAAGAACAGACTGCTTAGCACAAACAATTTCACTATAATATTCCATCGGCTCCAAAATCCTTTCCGTAAGAGAAACAAACATCATTCTGCTGGAATTTTCAATTGGAAGCTGCGGTTATTCCTTGAATCCAGCACAACTCTAGCAGGTTTACACCCATTTAAAGGTGAGAAAAGAAACGAGTCACAGTCTTACCCAATCGTAGCTTTTCCTTCTGGGAAATGGAAAGTCCTGCTGGGTATGGAACTACAGGACTGTTTGGAAGGGAAAGAGACAAAGGAATGAATAGATATTGACCTGTGATTGGCTGTAATTCTGTAAGCGGTTGAGAGATTCTTCACTAGAACTCAATGGAACAGTTAAAAATACCTATGGTTTGAGGTCAAACGGAGGTCGTTTATCTTCCACCGTTCTCAGGTGAGGTCAGGAGAACTAGAAAATACATAGATGAAAATTCATCCTCAATTCTTTCTTTTATGGTTGCTTACTTGAGAACTGGGCTGTTAGGGACATTAAAAATGCAAATTCACTTCTGATTAAATCACTTCTAGGGGAATTATGTTCTGCTTTTTTTTTTATTTAACTTAATTTATCAACTTATAGAAAAAAATCAATGTTTGTCTTACAGTATGTCTCTCTGGAGACCTGGAACTGGAACTTTGTGCTTCAAAAACTAATATTTCACATTTTGTTGTTATTGATAGCCATGTGACTAAAACATCGCTCTTAAGTATTTATGACAAAATGTACTAAATTGAAAGCAACATTCATTTAGGGTTGAGCTAGTCTCTAAATCACTTGGCTTTAATTAGACAAAAATTATAAAATATGCATAATCTGCAAACTTTCCTATTGGGAACCTTTGATCTGTGATGCAAAGCACAAATTATTTTCATTTTTCAGAAAGATTATGTTCTCCCAATATGCATGTCTAATTAAAAATGCTATGTTTTTTATGTTTCTATTAATGAGAACAAACTGATCATCCACAGAAGATGAGCCCACTCAATTTACATTGTTTTTTTATTAAAAATACTCTCCTCTCGCTCCCTCTACCCCAATATTTGCCATGCCTATATGCGCTGATTAAACTGCATGCACACTTCATCTCTCATACTGCTTCAGTAACTCATATCATAGAAAAAAGCAGGATAAAGGAGAGATGTGATGTATTGTAAGAGCAGATGGAGGAACGAGTGCAGGATAATTGTGGCCTTGTAACCAAGCGGAAAAGAGAAGCAGTTAGGGCTCAACACACAAGCGCTGCACAACTAGTGTGTGCTTTTTTCTTGCCATCACAGCTGTTTGAGAATCTTTGGCCTTTAACAAGCAATCAGTTCGGATATTGCATAAATGAGCATTAGGATGCAATATGTTGCAAATTTCTGCTTTCACTTTTGTGAGTGTTATGTTTTGCATATTTAACATTATCTTAATAATTAAGTGTTATACGGTTTGTCATTATGCATCATGCAGAGATTAGAAAATGTGTGTTAGTTTAGAATGAGGATTTTTAATAGTCCTTTTTTCAACAAAGGCTTGACATTTGTTTGTTTCATTTCTCAAAGTTGGTGCTTATGATCAGTAAACAACAAGAAGTGACAGAACTCTGAGAATAAAATGCAGAGATTCCTGAATATAAATGTGGCTTAGGAAAAAGAAGTCCCATACATTTACTATGCACATAATATTATTTAAAAGTAAAAAATTGAACTCTCGATTAAATAAGTAGCAAACAGGCAACTAACCCCAGTGTATGAGCAGCTTTTCATATTTTGTAATAAAAAAAATTATCATTAAAGTGAAAACAAAAGACTCCTGCTGAGATTACTTTTAAATCAGAGTTTTAATTTTTTTTTACCGTATTTAAAAGAAAGTAATTATGTTGTACTGGTGTCCTTTCTAAGCATTACATTCTGTTTTATTTGACACAGAATTGATATTCTTAAACTATCAAAGTATAGCCATGGTTTCTGTAAACCCCTCTTTCTGTAACTTAATATTAATATAAAACTTATGTAAAATAAATGAAATGGAGATTGAATACAAATGCTATAATGTACTTTTATTTAAAAACTGCTATTTTAAATTGCACTGATGTGTATATTGTATGGTAAAAAAATATTAGAAATTGTAAGAATACTTCAATTAAAATAAAAGGATAATCAAATATAGAAATAAAAGCCTGAGTATCTGCGCCTGTCTTCACAGCCTTGCTACACCAGAAAAAGGCTTGACCTCCACTTCCTGTACTTGTTGTGGTGATATTGCATAAGATCTTCTGTCTAAAGTAGGGTAAAAGAAGATGTTTGACTTTCCGCCTTGTCACAATTTGTCTCACACAACTGAGATAGGTACCAGTGTGTGGAGCATTTCCTCCTCCATTCCCAGTTTGTGTTCCATCACTTTAAATGTGGTTTGGGCTTGTATGTGATCAATATGACGATAACTTTTAAATGAATGCAGCTCTATGTTCTCCACGATTTCTCGTCACAAAATATTGCAACCCTACTTTCAAATGCTCCGATCTCTTCCAGACTGATTGATAACATGAAACTAGCCGTAAGAGTGAAAATGTACACTGTGAGCTGGAGTAGGGACAAGCAGACCCATTTCTGAGATGAATGAGCTCAAACACTGAGTAAAACATGTCTTAAAATAAGATATTTTTTGTGTAAAAAGTATTCCTTTTTTATTTTAGAGGAAATATTATGACATTTTAGATTTATGTTTCTTCAAACCACATCGAGCCTTAAACGCATCACAGATTTATTAACCATCGCTCAGATAGCTACGAGACAGCGGAGAAATGCTGCTGAAACATAGCCCTGTATAGATGGAGTGGACTAACAAGCTAGTTTAGATTAAATTAGTGTGAGTGCAAACACCAGGCTGACAGATGGCACAGTTGCGTGCTCAGCGTGCGGTTGTGGCGCTTCAGCTTTGAGCGTGTGTGCAGTGGTTTCATTCGCCTCCACAAGCAGCTGTCACATTCATTCTCTTTCACACGGCACGGGCGAGAAAGATGCAGTGCTTTTCTCTGTGCGTCAAGCATACCATTTGAGAATTTAAACATATTCTGTCCTCAAAAACTAGCTTTGGGTCTGTTTATAGCTGTGGTGTGGGGAGTGGAATGCATACAATTCCTATACTTAAGACTGAGCATCAGGATGTTTTACATTTTTCTGTCTTGGAGTTGCTTGTGCAAATATTCCTTGTCATTGATTTTTTTGAACATGGACTGATATTACAAGTCAGTTTGGGTAGATGACTGTAAAAAGAACTGCATTAGTGTTCTTGTATTTTATCATACTATTTATAGTATGCAACCCTTGTCTAGAATGAACAGGAGGGGGAAGTGACAAAAGAAAAAGAAACTAACGAGTCCTTCTGGAGTTTTGACTTGAGATGAAATCAGAGAAATTTTAATCAGTCCTGAAGGACGTTGTTTGCTAGACAATAATCTCACTTGCTGACTGTTGACACTATGCTTCGACAATATGAGCATACTCTCAGATGGCCTTTAAAAAATGTTGTGGCTAGTTGTAGCTATCTGCCAAAATCTTCACAACATGAAACAATTGGAAAGTCTAACATTCTGTAGCTTGAGCCAGCACAAAGTGTGTGATTGTAGTGATTATGATGTCACCCATTAGTTTGTAAAAAAGGATTTTGTAATTAAAAAGTGCTGATAGTCCTTTCTATATTGACAAATAAAAGGAGAAAAGAATGGTTTTAAAGACGAAAAAATGTGATTTGTTTACAAAAACTTAAGATAAATGCATAAATGAAGAAAAACAGTTCCACAAAACGTGTAGCATTTATAGAACTTCAACTAGATGTAAACGGAAAATATATTTGGACAAAGCATTAATTAATTACAATGCTTAAACACATATAACACAAGAATAAAGAGAGAAAAACAGTGACTGAGTTCCAGGTGAGAGAAGCAGGTGTTGACCCGATGAGCCTATGACCACGCCCCCTTGCCTGTTTTCATAAAGATGAGTTCAATGAGCCTATGACCACGCCCCCTTGCCTGTTTTCAAGAAGATGAGTTCAATGAGCCTATGACCACGCCCCCTTGCCTGTTTTCATAAAGATGAGTTCAATGAGCCTATGACCACGCCCCCTTGCCTGTTTTCAAGAAGATGAGTTCAATGAGCCTATGACCATGCCCCCTTGCCTGTTTTCAAGAAGATGAGTTCAATGAGCCTATGACCATGCCCCCTTGCCTGTTTTCAAGAAGATGAGTTCAATGAGCCTATGACCACGCCCCCTTGCCTGTTTTCATAAAGATGAGTTCAATGAGCCTATGACCACGCCCCCTTGCCTGTTTTCAAGAAGATGAGTTCAATGAGCCTATGACCATGCCCCCTTGCCTGTTTTCATGAAGATGAGTTCAATGAGCCTATGAACACGCCCCCTTGCCTGTTTTCAAGAAGATGAGTTCAATGAGCCTATGACCATGCCCCCTTGCCTGTTTTCAAGAAGATGAGTTCAATGAGCCAATGAACACGCCCCCTTGCCTGTTTTCATGAAGATGAGTTCAATGAGCCTATGACCATGCCCCCTTGCCTGTTTTCATGAAGATGAGTTCAATGAGCCTATGAACACGCCCCCTTGCCTGTTTTCATGAAGATGAGTTCAATGAGCCTATGAACACGCCCCCTTGCCTGTTTTCATGAAGATGAGTTCAATGAGCCTATGACCATGCCCCCTTGCCTGTTTTCAAGAAGATGAGTTCAATGAGCCTATGACCACGCCCCCTTGCCTATTTTCATGAAGATGAGTTCAATGAGCCTATGAACACGCCCCCTTGCCTGTTTTCATGAAGATGAGTTCAATGAGCCTATGACCATGCCCCCTTGCCTGTTTTCATGAAGATGAGTTCAATGAGCCTATGAACACGCCCCCTTGCCTGTTTTCATGAAGATGAGTTCAATGAGCCTATGAACACGCCCCCTTGCCTGTTTTCATGAAGATGAGTTCAATGAGCCTATGACCATGCCCCCTTGCCTATTTTCATGAAGATGAGTTCAATGAGCCTATGAACACGCCCCCTTGCCTGTTTTCATGAAGATGAGTTCAATGAGCCTACGAACACGCCCCCTTGCCTGTTTTCATAAAGATGAGTTCAATGAGCCTATGACCACGCCCCCTTGCCTGTTTTCATAAAGATGAGTTCAATGAGCCTATGACCATGCCCCCTTGCCTGTGGGAGGAGGCAAGTGGGAGGAGCAGAAACCTAAGTCTGCTTTTTTCAGACTTGGATAAATTTTAAAGCTTATCATAACCGATATTAATGAATAGACTTCGGAGATAAATTCGGTGCAAAGCCACTGCACTAAAGATATCACCCTTGTGATCCGGTGAGGCAGTTGTGGTCCGGTGGATAAGGAGATTGACTTGCGATCTGAAAGCCGCAGGTTTGATCCCCAGATCCACCCAGTTGAAGGTTGTGTGTCTGATGAAACACTAGCTCTCCATCTTCAACAACCACAGCTGTGGTGCCCTTGAGCAAGGAATCAGTTTCACGACTGGTCCCCGGACCCCGCAGCCATGGCTGCCCACTGCTCCGGGTGTGTGTTCACGGTGTGCTTGTTCACTGGGATGGGTAACATGCAGAGCACATATTCTAGATATGGGTCACTCCATATCTGGCCAACTGCTCACTTTCACTTGTAATTATAAGGTTTTGTTTGCAAGCCAAAACATAGAAATGTCTTTACAGTACACATTAAATAATGTAAACAAGACGTCTAAGAAAATTTTATTAACTCAAATTTGACCAAAATGTCAAATAAACATGCTTATAAAACAGTATACTGAAAGAACCACACAGTTTCTAACAAAACTATTGTTTTTGGTGGACAAACATAATTAAATTTCATAAGTTTGTAAGATTTTGGCCTTTTGACTATGTGAATGTGGGGAAGTAGGGAACAGAGCATGAGCGGGGATTGCAAACTTGGGTTGACCAAAGTACCAAAAAAACAAGTTTTTTTTTTTGTACAATTTTTGTTTGCTCTACAAGAAAAATCACATCAACGCAATTCTGGATAGGAAAAGAAAATTCGACATGCCCCTAAAATGCTGTAAATTATTCCAGTAGAGGGCAGCTGAGTCCTCAACCCTGAAGTTATATCAACCATTCAGAAATTTTTCTTAGCTCTGCAGATCTGGGCTTATCTTCAATGGCTTGGAAATACAGCTTAAACAAAGATAAGAACAATGTTTAAAAGGGAAAATTCTCTCGCCAGTCTTAATCAATTTCACTCTCAAAAGTTTCTCATTTATCTGAGGCTCTTGTTCAAAACTGGTACTTTTTGCTGTGTCAGGAGTTCTATGAGTGTCAGCAACACAACCAGCTTATTGTTGTGGTTTATGGGTCAGCTTAATGATTAAATATGGTATTAAATATATAATGTGGGTTTGTGTAGTCCTGTACATCTCAGACGATAAGCCAAGAAGTGCGGCGAAAACCCCCTCTCTGTCCCCATTACCCATGGAGCTTTGTGCGCAAAAGCTGCTCTTCATCAATGACAAACTCAGATAACTGCTCCAAACTCGCCCTATAAACAAAACAAACAGACAACGATTCACCCATGGTTTTCCAAAATGCCCAGTTTCGGTGAAACGCTGCTCTGGATACTTATGGACGAACAGTTTAACTGAGTTAAAAAAGTTACAAATTTACCAGAGATGTGTGAATAGCGCTTTTCAATTTTTTTATGACACAAAATCCATGTTTGAAGTGTTCTCAATCATGCAGCGAACAATTGAACAGAAAGCACCAATTTACATACAAAAATTCTTCACATGGAATTCAGTTTTTGGAACAGCATGCCCTAACACAAGCTTATGTCAAATGTTGCCTGGTGTGATTCTAAATTCTTTCTCCAGGATTGATTGACCCTTCAGTTGAGCTCTATAGAAAATCCCAAATAGCTTCAGTGACTTGATTTTCCTGCAGAGCACACTTCTTTTTACCCTCATTCCCTTTTTATTTTCTTTTTCATTTTTGAAAGCCTCTCTGTCTCCCACTGTTATTATGTGTCTCCACTTTCCCTTCACTTTCCTTCACTTTTTCAGCCATAGTTTGCCATATTTCAGCAGTGGTTGGAAAGCAGGTGATAAATAGTGTGGCAAAGGTCATGAACCACAATTCATTCCTAAAACGATTCCAAAAAAACCTCTGTGCTGTTTCTCGTTTTGCTTAGATAAAGAGCAGCTGACATTGATGTTGATCTTCAACACAGAGACTCATCTAAGATCTTTGTTTTGGTGTTTTGCTACTTATTTGAACTCTTTATTAAATTTTTTAAAGGAGTCGTTTGAGTACAATTTTGCTATTGTCAGACAATATGCATCCTTATATGTTATTAAAACATGAATGAATATTAGATTAGACTTTAAACAACAATCCTTTATCAGATCTATATAGTTTATTCTTAAGTTTTGCATGTCCTGTCCAACTTTATCCACATAGATATTAAAAGCAATCTCTGAGAGAGCAATTATTAAGAGCAATCTCTTTGTCACTGGATTACATGTCTTGTTTTTTCCACACTGTGCTTTCCTGTTATTTCTCAGGCTTTTTTCTCCTGAGAGCTTCTTTGGCTCGTCAGAAAACCTTTTGAAAAGAAAAACCTGACACATGCTTTTGTGTGTGTACTTCAGTGTTTTGCATTTGTATGTCACTATCTGAGTAATGGCTGTGCGTCTGTGACTGGGAATATGTGGGAGGTAGGTAGCAGATGCAAACTCAGACCAGAAAGATGCACAAGCACACTGAAAGAGGGATGCAAAAACACAAGAAATTTTTTTTGAAACACACTAATTTGGAAGGTCTTTTTTCAGAGAGGTCAATTTTGAGAGTTTTGAAGTTTTTGATTTTTCCTTGGGTTCTTGAAAATTTAGTTTCCATGTTTTTTGCGGAACTTGCTAAGCCCCGCCTCTCTTTAGAGCTTTTAAGTGAATTTGATGTGATTTGTTCAGTGGTCCGATAAAAAGTCTGGGGAATGTGAATTTTAATTCCAAAAGCAGCAATTTGCATTTTGACAACTTTAAAACTGTCACATTTACAGTTTAAGCACAAATGAATTACTTTCAAAATAAATCCATTACACATAATTTAAGAAATGTACTTACTAAAAGCACATTACTCTAATGTTCATCTTTGATGTTTGTGTCTTTGATTCATTTTCTACAAAGACACGTGGTTTATTTTCCAGCAGGGGTCTTAAAGTCAATTCCTGGTGGGACACATCCAGTGCAGTTTCTCTTCAACCTTCAACCTCATGCGTCACACCTTATTCCACTAATTAAGCTCTAGGTTTGTTTGATGCTAGGGTTTTTGCAGCCCTCCAGGAATTGACTTTGAGACACCTGTTTTAAAGCAATAGATATATTTTTAAAGTGATTCCCCTTATTAGGTTATTTTTTTGCATGCATGTTTCATGGATTCATCTATTGAGTCCAAAAATAATGTTTTAGACCTCATGGGTGTCTTCTTTCCAGTTATGTTTTAAAACTGAAGCTGGCTTTTGAGACATTTCTTTTAATCAAATAGTAGGACTGGGGTTGGTTGGCACCTCTGTAAAATCAGCTATTTGATTTTACAGAGGTCTATATTATTCTCTATAAACTCTTGATTCACCAAAAATAGGCCTCTGTGAATCGATCAGTGAATTAATGTGAATTATCATACAGGAGTGTCTGTGGGTGCCTTTGAATAACATTTTTCGAGGTGTGTTCGAGTCAGGATTTTTCTGTTAATAAAAAATGTGTTATAATTCGATGGAGTAGTCGGATGTGAATTTTTCTGTGCCTCCAGACATTCACCTAGAAATAAACAGGACTTTTTAATACCCTGCTTAATATCTATTATTGTTTTAAGGCTGTTTAAAATTTGTTGTTGATTGTAAGTTTTTTTTACATCCTTTTGTCTGATGTCTTATTAGCACTTTTATTTGTTTGTACTTTACCTTTGTGATCAGACAGCAATTTGAACTGCTCTGCTGTAAGAAATGTGCTCTATAAATAAATCTTATCTACTAACTTTTAAAACGAGAGACTTGTTAGGCACCATGGATAAAAACCTTTTTTCTAAGTAGAATTCATTCATTCAGCGTCTAACCCACTTATCCCTAATTAAGTTCATGCTTTCTACACCATTTATCTGCTACAACTAACAATGAGAAAGCTACACCCCAAAATTTAGTCACAAATTCACCAGTTAATTTTCCACGTAAACTCTGACATCAAGTATAAACTCCACTTATCAAGCCTACCCCAGACCAACATGCCACAGATTGTGCTACTCCTAAAATGCACAACCGAGAATTTATTTAAGAGATCCATGAAGCATTAAAAAGCAGCCATCAAGATTGTTTTACATTGTGTACCATAGCTATGCATTTCCTGTTGGCAAGGCAGTAAAGGTTGCTTAAGCTAATCAGTCATTTTTATGCATTAATAAATTGAGCACAATGTTCTGTGAGCAACTATAAAACTGGTTGTGCTGCTTCAGTCTTTTCATCAGTTTAAATGACCTGCTGAAGTGACCAAAACATTCACATTACTTTATTTTCCGTCAGCGGATATCATTCGCAGATTGCGTTGGGTTTTTCTTCACAAACAAGATGTTTAATTCAGCTTTACTACACGTTTACTCATTAACATCAAGTTCAATATATTTACTCAGTGTTTAAAATAAAGCATAAATTCATGGAGTGATGGTGAATATTGAATTCTTATCAAAACATTTTATTATAAACACACCTTAAGGGCTATAACTTATCTTTTTTGATGCATACTGAACTGAATAGCCCAACATATTGTCTCCAAAGAGGAACTTTAAGTCAAGTGCTTAAAGGCACAAGATTCAGGATCAATAAAAACCATAGTTCAGAGGTTCACTACCATTCTTTTTCTGCATTTAATCCCATGAGCCTTCTTCAGATCCACCGATCCAAACATACTCCGCTGGCAGACATGTGTGCTAAAGGTTCATTTTGAACATGATACATTTCCTCACATTTTCTTGATGTATACATACGTTCCTTTGCCTTTTTCTTTCCTCCCTCCCCCTCTCAGCTCTGCTTTCTTACCCAAGAAGGTTTTCATTATGTGAGGGTTTTAATTAACTTGTTGTAGATCATTTGCATTTACAGTGGGGTGATGAGTGCGCTATCCCTTTGCGCCTCTCACTGCATGACCTTTGACATCGGTAAGGTTGAAAGCTCATGAGATGAGAAGCATCGGAAGAGCTTTGTTTAGCTTTGTTATTGCAGGGCCTTTTCTAGTCTGAAGGAATTTAAACAGACCATTGGTGAAGTGCCTCTGTGCCTTACCGTCTATCACCAGTGTCTACCAAGGTTTTTTCTCACATTGTAAAATATGTGTTAGTCTGGATAAAGTATGTTGGCAAGCACTTTCATCTAGATCAGAAGAAAATAAAGTTTTTTTGTGGACGGCAAAGTGGAGCAGTGGTGGACTTGGTTGTCCTGCAGAGGGTTGGCTGTTCGATCCCCACCAGTTCCTTTTTGCTTTTGTGTCCTTGGGCAAGCCACTTCACCCCATTGGCCTGTGTGGATGTGTGTGACTGGTGGGATGTGTTTGGTGGTGGAGAGGAGGCCGTAGCCACGAAATGGCAGCCACGTTCTGTCAGGGTATGAATAAAAATGCTTTGATAATCGTAAAGCGTCATTGAGTGTTTTTGTAATTATTATTCTTGAAGCAGTTTTTACAGAATCTGGCTCAATTTCTTTTCTTCCCCTAATCCTCCTCCTTAGCTTGTCCTCTTTTTCCAATGTAGGTGTAGCGGTTAGGGGTTGGGCTATATCAATAAGTGCCTAGATCACTGTTAACTTTGAATTAAGTAGTGACAAATTTCCCACTTGACAATGCATATATTCAATAATGACTTCTGTAGTTCCACCAGAGTGACGAAGCTGACCAACACATTTGAGTAGCTGTGTATTTTTCAATAACTTTACAATGACAAAAACTAGTTTTTATGTCATATATCTGACCATACTTGAAATTTTGCTGAACCTTTTCATGCTGAACATGCTTTTCATAGCTTGTGCTAAGGCAGTAATGCAGTCAAGTATCTTGGTATCAAAGGGATGTGTCTAACTGCTCACTTGTAAGATAAAAGGTGAAAGATGAGTTGGTAGGGCAAAATGGATATAAGTGAAAGTGATTTGATGTTATAGTAGCAGAATAATAATATTTGTATTTTAGTGGAATAGTACAGAAACAGTTGACCAATTGTGACTTGTAATGAGATTAGAATCCATATGGGCTTTTACACCTTTTTACACCTGCCTTGTGTAGTTTGATTTAATTGATCCAGAGTATGTTTTCTCTTTTTGTAAGGTTGATTTTCACCTAAGGAATGGTTCAGGTAGGAAGGGATATAGCATTTGAACTGAAGTATGCAAATACTCAATAGCAACTCAATGAGGTGATCTTAGTATATTTTTATGTAGCACTCGAACTGGTTCCTTTGTAGTGAGAACATTATCCAAACCCTATACTGTAGGTTAATACTATAGCAAAATGCGTTTTGAACTAAACCAGCCACTGTAGTCAGCTGCATGTTTTCTTATACTTTATTGCACCTGACATACACATTGAATGTCATGTAAATTATATTAGCAATTATAAAAAAGAGTGCAATCAACACCGATGCTGATGTTTCTTCCAGGAGATTTGTTGGATTTTTATTCTGACAAGCCGAAAAGTAGTTTATGAAAAACATTAAATGGCACGTTCTGCCTAAAGCTAATGCAGACATCTCAAGTGACTAAGTTTTTTCTATGTTGACTATGTTTTGCATATATAGGCTAGAGACCTAAAGCAGCCACCAATTACTATGTTGTATTAGTTGTCGACCTTGGTCTGGACCAACTGAAGTAAACTAGAAGTCTCCCTATATGATCATATAACCCACAAGAGTATTTTTAGGACAGGTATTTTCTTTGTACTCACTATTGGTATGATTTATTTAAACTTTTCTGAGTGATGCCTTTGTTTGTTAGTTAGCAAGGCTTGAGGTTGACCTATTGAACTGCCAGATGAAAGCAAGCACGATTGGATAATTTGTAGAAACCTGTTTATTCTAATGCAGTTAGATCATTCTACTGGAAATTGCATTATTGGCTCTATCAGCTGAATGGTTCAATTGCCCTGAGGGTCTCCAGGCCTGTCAGTCGGCTCCCGTGTGTCATTATTATCACACTAATGAGTAGAATTTTCTCTCAAGCAGTTTTGCTTGCCTGGCACAATAAATGCTTGTGTCTGTCCTCCAGTTTGCACATCCATTAGTTTAAGGTGTATGCATGATGCTTTTCTGAGTTTGACATGACTTCAGGTGAGCATGAAGATCTTGTGAACAAGCTAGAGGGTTGTTAACTGGAGCAGCAGGGTGGAACGAGGTCTCTGTGATCCATCTGGGGCCTTCGAGATGGGACTGATGGTTTTCATCTGCTCTCACGCACACTGAATTGTTCATAAATTAGCTGGATAATGATCTGGTGGGATGGGACTCTGCGTTATCTGATTTGTGTGCTGTCAGTTTGTCTTGAACTCAGCCCCTTAGACCTGTCTCTGTTAAGTGTCCAGTAGCTGACAGGTTCTCTGTCCTTGAGTGTCTGTATGAGATCTGTGGAACATGCGGCACCATTCTACAAAGTAATCTAAGGAGAATTGGATACTGCTGCTCTTCCTGGAAAAGAAATCTGGTGTGAGTGTTGGAACGAGGGAATGAATGACATGAGAGGAAGATTACTGTTATGTATGCTTTTGGCTTGGATGTTTGCCTTGTATAAGATATGTAGGAATATATGTGCAATAAAATAGCCTAATAGAATTTGAAACCTCTAAACATATCATCAGCTGCCTGATCTAGAGACACAAAAACACACTGGATGTGTTTGTAGAGTAGCCTTGTAGTCAGATGTGAATCGCTCACTCTAGGGGCATACACTGTTGCTACGGTGACAGGAGAGCTGATGTACGTAGGATCTTTAGAGGAGGAGAGGTCAAGAGGTCAGCGCTGAGAAATCCTTCCTTATATGGGAATGCTGAAAGCTCAGCAGCGATGGCAGAAATCCTAGTTTGATGTATCCATCTGTCTGTCTATCTGTCACTAACTGTTCGTCTTTCCATTCATCCTTCAATCTGTTTGTCATCTGAATTTCAACCAATATATCTATCTGTATGACTTCATTTGCATGTCCTCCTATATCTGGCATATATCAGGCATATATATGTGACTGCTTGTTCCTGTCTGACTGTTCCTGTAAATCTGTCTTGCAATCTTTCAATATGCCGGTCTTCATGCTAAAAAAACGAAGTAATGAAATGTTACCTGAACATAAACATTTTGTTGGCTCAATTTTTAACAAAGGTATAATTTAGTCAAATAAATGTTTTTAAATTATTGACTGAGGTAATAGTTTTGAATTGAATTTGCATTCTCAGTGGCTGTTGTTGACCGTGATATTTACCGTCAGTGATTAAAAAGATGTCATCATATGCCGAACATCTGCCAGCTATCTTTATTTATCTTCTATTCTTCACAGTGTCTGTAACGAAGATAAAGCTTGCGGTTCTTTACTCAAATACATGGTTAAAAGACATGTTTCCCTCTAAATAGTGTCTGTGCTGAGTTAGTAAACTAGCTCATGCAAGTCTGACGCTTTGTAATGATGTCTTGAACCAAATGATGACTAATAGCCAGATGCTTTTTGGTTCAGTTTGAATCCTGATAATACTGATGTTCCCCTTCCTTGCCTCTCTCGCTTTCTAAAACCGTGTTCAGACCGGGATTTGGAAAAAGCACAGAAGGTTCCTTAATGAATGCTAGAAACAGTGTAGTCACTCACTTATCCTGTAGGCGAACCTGCTGCCATTGATGGTTTCCCTCATGTGACTACTTTAGGAGTATCCTGATTGTTTGCACAATCACGAAATGACGAAAAACTTGTTCACCAATAGCTTTTTGTGACAATTTCTTCACATTCCATTCCAATTCACTGTGCTATTAATCCTGCTGTACTCCATCCAGTTCCTCCTACTTGCTCTTACTGTTATTGACTTAACATTTGAATCCTACACTAACTGCATAAACTCCAGTCTTGGTCTGAAAGGCCAGTTAAACTTCTTTTTGGAGACTCTCACACTATCGCTTTAAAGGCAAAATGACTGCCAAAATCTATTTTTATTGTCAAAATTCAATATAAATTAAACATTGCATAATAGAGAAATATTAATGTGTTCATTTGGGTCACTTTTGGGAAGAAGCCTAATTAATTGAATCAATTCAAAACTGTGTGATACAGAGTAATACTTTGAGGTATGCTGTGATAGGTTGTGAAAATGTAATTTTACAATTGCACGTTGAGTCAACAAATGTCTTACGAAATGTCTTTCCATTTCCATCTGTCTCTCTATCTGTCTGAACATTTCAATTTCTGTCTTTTCTTCACTCTAATCTATCTTTTAATCTGTGTTTTTTTGCTGATCCATCTTGTGGTCAGTCCATTTTTATGTTTTTCTGCCTGCGCACTTCTGTCTTTCTGTCTGTCTTTGCCTGTCTCTCTTTTATTCTGATTCGTTATCTGTCTGTCTCTCTTTGGCTATGCCTAACTCTCTATCATCCTGTCTGTCAGTCTATTTTTTATTGAAAAGTCTGTATTTCTTGTTATGCTTCTAGGCAGGTGAAACAGACTCAAGGCTGCTGAAACACACACATATGCATGCAAGGGTGTGCACTTGCAAACACTTTCTTTTGTTCATTACAGTGAAAGGGCAGACTTGGCTGCTGTGGCTCCAGAGCTCTTGATTTAAGTTTCTCTGTGGGAGGAAAGTGCATGAAGAGAGATAGAGATGGAGAAAGTAGCAGCAGGGCTGGAAATGAACACTGAGAGGTCTGAAGTCTCTGCAAAGGTTGCTCAGGAACATATTATTGCGGCATTTTGTTCTACAGTCAATTTAGTGTGTGTACGTACATGCTTGAAGGCATGGATGGTTGCTGTCAAGACTATCTGCAGACTGCCATGTTTAGTGTGTCTCCACCCTCCCGTCAGAGCATACTGCGGCTCTTTCAATTACTTCATTATTAATGAAGAGCAACACAAAGCTCATGAATGTTGAAAGGCTTTTATCACAGAGGAGTTTAAAAAGTTCTTTCACTTTGCGAGTACCCTCATACTTGCACAAGCATCCATTAGTCTCATGGGGCACATAGCCAGTTAGCATTAATCTAATTAACTGTCTCACTCAAGACCTGCCCATCAAAACTCACCCAAGACAGAGAGGAGGGAGAGAAAGCCATCGGCAGACTGGTGCACAGGAGCTTTTGAAGTACTTGGTTTCTGAAAGTGGGTCTTCTCGTCATTTCAATCTCCTGTGACAGACTTGGAAATCTGTGTCAAGAGCAAAAATCGTTCATTCAGTTTGGGTTCACCTTGACCCGAATCAAAGAACCCTGGGCAAACAGGAAGGGGAACCAAACCAAAGAAAACTCAAAGTATTTTACTGCGTTTTGTCCGGCTGCTTTCAAAACTCAAAGAAATTCACCAGGCATTTCTGCATTTAAGTGCTATCAATTTAGGAATTGGGGTACATGATGCCCAAGTGGTTAAAACGGCTTTGTTATTCAAAGTTGCACCTATTCTTCCTGTGGTGCTTGGGGTGACTTCTTGGGGCGACATCTTCCCACAATCAAAAGGTATACATACAGTATCACATCAACAGTGAATCAGACGTCTTGCATTTCTGAATAGGAGTGTAAATGGTGAGTGAATGGTGTGCCGCAAGGAAATCTGTCCAGCCTGTAATTCGCAATTTTCCCTGTATGAACTGGAATAAGTGACAGCAGTGACTTTTCTCTGTTATTTATAGGCAGCTATAGAGTATGAATACATGACTATGTGAATAAGATTTTTAATGAATGACCATGAACTCTGTTTTTCTCTCTGTTTTCTGTATTGACAGTAATAGCACCAAAATGGCAATTTCCTCTTACGAATAAGTGCCTTTAATTTATCCAATATGAGGACAAAGAAATGGCAAAGCCTGTCATTTTAACTTGTGAATCATCACAGTGTTTCATAATTACACTTTGTTTAAGAACAAAGCGCACAAGCAGAAAATATGTCAGAAGTGGGTGAGCTTCCTTTGTACCGCCTGCCACGTTAATCATAATTCTTGAAAATGTACTAAATACTTACAAGTTACTGTTAATTCTGATCTGAAAAACAAATGTCTGGTGCTGTTTGTGTTGCACTAGTTTGTGATGTTCAAGTATATTTATCTGGTCAGTTTTCCATCCTGCCTTTTATTCCCTTCACCCACTTTCCATTATTCACCAGTAAGTCTCTGCAGCAAGCTCCCATTTCACCCTACTATGCCTCAATCAATACCTGCAGCGTGTGTGTGTGTACGTGTGTGTGTTTGCGTGTGCGTGTGTGTGTTTGTGTGTGCGCGTGAATGTGTTTGTGCATTTGTGTTGAATGTAGTCCTAAGGCTGCTTACTTAAATGAGCTTCCAATCAGCCCATAAGAATTTTTTATGCATAGATTGCAGTAGCAAATATATATCAACAAGGGATTTAGTTTGCCTGTATGCGCATGTTTATGAATTAACTTGTACCTCTCATGGTGGGAAGGCTTTCCTAAATCGGAGATACTTGTTCATGCATTAATGCAGTTTTACTGCTCTTTTTTAGGGATAGTAATATTTGCAGCAGTATTATGGATATTTGTAGTAGTGGTTGCAGTAGATGTACTAATGGTGGTGATGGTCTACATAGTATTAGTCATTATGATGTGATTTTATTAGTTTTAACGGTAGGAGTAGGATTGGTTGTGGTTTTAGGAGTGTAGATGTATGAGTGGTTGTTTGGTTAATTTGGAACCTTCATTTTAGGAATTTATTTATTTTTATAACGATAAAGAATTTGAGGTTGGAACCATGGCACCAGGTGGCAGCAATGAGCCCAAGGTTGGAAAGAGGCTACTCAGGAAGAAGAGAGCTTTAAGCATGGTGGCTTTCTTTGTCCAAGTCAAGTCCGGGCAGGCAATGGTCAAGAAAGTTTGAGGACTTGACAGTGGTAGTAATTTGTGTTAGTAATTTTACAGGGTGGCGGTAGAAGTAGTTGTTGTATTAGCCATAATGTTAGTAGTAGGAGTAGTAATAGCAGTAGGTAATGTGGCTGTGGTAGTAGTAAAGGTATTAGTAGAAGTAGTTGTAGTATTCTTAAAAGCAGTAAGTTATAGTGTTCATGGTAGTAGTCATAGTGGTGTAGTAGTTGTGACAGCGATTGTAATAGTTTTCGTTGTAGTAGTTTATATATATATATATATCCTTGACAAGGGGAGTTGAACCTTTGACTTTATAAAAGGTAAAATGCGCTCCTACATTGTACAGCTTTAGAAAAAGGGATGTCAGTAGTGCTAAGCCGTGATAGTAGTAAACCACAACAGGCATATTTAACAGAAATGAGGGATTTACATTATTCATGTAGTGAAGGTATTATTTTGTTTGTTTGCTCCGGATGTGCTAATAAGCACGTTATCAGCAAGCACACTTCATTGTTATGGAAAACCCCTCATGGCAAAAAGACAGTATAAACATGCTAAAGTAATTTTCCAGAATCCTCAAGCACGCACGCGCACCCCCCCACACACACACACTGCTCATATTGATCTACTCTGGCCCCTCCTTGTGTTTAGAACAGGCATGATGTGAATTTTAAAAAGGATTGTGTGATTTCTCTCTGTCTCTCTCTCTCTCTCTCTCTCTCTCTCTCACTCACTCACTGAAATACGCACACTCGCGCACACGCACACACACAGTAGTAATAATGAAGCCCTTGGTAAACCTGAGTTGAAGAGTTGACTCTATTTGGCTCTTTCCCCGATATCCAAGCACACAGATCTAATTGCTGGCAAATGTTTCTGGACTCTGTACTGTAAGTCAGCCTGTGTGCCTGCGTATGCTTGTGTTTGGCACATAAATAAAGCCAATGGCTCTGTCTGAACGGAGCTTGGTCCTGAGCATGGATCACTCAGCTCACTGCAGTCACTAACTCAGTGCAATGCAGCAGGAACACTGCAGTTTTCCTAACCAGGCCACCACTGCTCTGCGCACCAATAAGAGCATTTCAAACAATAGCTACTTAAAACTGTATTTTAAGCTGCATTAACATAAATTGCCATGTAATTGGCACATGAGCCTGTATTTCTTCATTTCAACAATATTGTTTAGCAGATATGTTAATAAAAAGATAATGTCTAATCATTTGTGAGGGAGAAAGTGTGTTTGTGTGCGCTGAATAGTTTTTGCAGTTGCCTTACTTAAGAGATACTGAATAGCCATGAATTGGAGCAGCTTTATGTAACTCTCTAATCAGAGATTCAAGACCCCCTGGCATATCCCAGAAGCCCCTGCCCATTTGGCTTAATCTAAAGCACGCTTTGATTTCCTGCAGGCTCACATTTGAGCTGCTAAAGAGAGACAGGCACTCTCAGAGGAGAACTCATCCACATGTATGCATGCAGCCAGTTTCAGAGACATCCAACTTGATACAAGAGGTTTTACCATTTGACTTTTCATAATAATGAAAACTGATTACTTTTGTATAGTGAGCTCAAAGCGCTTTACATATACGAGGGTGGTCTTCACCTACACTAACAGTGTGAAGCATCCAGCTACATTATGAGTCTAGTTTTGTTCTGTAGTTGAGCGCACACCCCACTAATCGATGGAGATAAATACATTTATCTGTTTCATCCCACTTTGAGCCCATGATGGAGATGGAGAGTTTTTTGAAGATCTTCCTAAAATATTCAATAGAGTCTTCCTGCAGGCATGCATCCTCAGAGGTGCATGCACACTGTTTCTCGTGCACTAACCCACATGTAGTCTGGAGTGGAAATATGTCAAGAAGATGTTTAAAAAATAAAAAGCACAGTATAAAACATTGTCCTGGCCAAAAACATGTCACATAATAAAATAAAAAATTATGTATTCATATTTTGAGTTCTTCATACGATATAATCCTTTGGCTATTGGTTGAAACTCATATTTTTAAGAAGAGTACTATTACAAGTAGTCAAGGACAGACGAAAGTATAAAGTTAGCAGGTGTTGTAAGGTTTACAATCGTATTTTATGATTTATGAACATTGTCAGCAAAGTACATTTTTAAATGACAGTATAGAAACAAAAATCAAATAGAATAAATTACTACAACTATCTCAAACGTACCAATAAGAAAATGAACATTGGTGTTTGTCAAGGTAAAAAGTAATGTTTGTCAAAAGTAATGACTAGCTTGCATGCGACTCAAGTGATTGATATCTTGGTTGACCAATGAGAGATGGAGGTGGGGTTTAGAACGGGAGGTTTAACGGGTACGCAGAGAATTGATTTAACGGATTGCTAGTGTTCTTATGTTCTAATAAATTAGTGCCAGTACAAGGACTTCTTGCAAGTGGGTATTTATTTGTCATTTTACCTCTGAAATGTACAGAGTGAGCGCATGCTTCTGATACTGCCGGTGTTAGACTGCACATGCGCACCTACGGCTGCAAGTCTACAGCCAGACTTTTCTCAAAATGTTTCATGACCACACAGAAATCTGGGTGTAATGTGTCATAAGGGACAGCAGCTCTTTCAAGGCTTTTATGTGTGTATCTAAATTAGTAAAAATTAGAAAATACTATACATTTTGTAAAGAAAGCATCATAGAAGTCGACTGCTCTTGAATTGGCATTTACGAGTTATTTATTGTTTTCATTTGTGAAATGCGTTTTTCAAAAAGCTTTTATTAATCATTTGTGAACTTTCTCAGTGACTCTTCTCAACATATGCAAACATAGCTCAGTCATTCTTACGTACATAGATGATACAATAATAAATTACATATAAGTAATAATAACAAACTATATTACTTTCAAAGGTAGCATGCAATAGAAAATAAAACTATGGCAATAGAATATATAACTTATAAAATATGGAATCCTTTTCATTCTGTAGTGAATTGAGCCTATGTTTTTACTATTTTAAAGACACTAAAAGTTACAGTTATTTTGGGATTTTTTGGGGAGAAACAAATAAATAAAATGCTTCAAATATAAAGCTAAATATACCAATGTAACATTACGCGTATTACATGTGTGATTGTAAATGGGAAAAATGTGTGATCTACCAAATACAATAGTTTTCTTCATGAGTGAAAGCATGCTCTTTATACAGATAAGCATGACACATTTTTAGCTTTTTTCATTTCCTGTTTGTGTATTTTTGAACCGTTGGAGCACAGATCATTGACTTGCTTACAATTAGTTCTGATGAAATTGTACATACAGTCTGGCCGCAGGCATGCTATATACTTGCAATCTCAGCAGTTCACTCAGGCTACATCACATGCGGTCTCATTTCTGCTTTCACAGAGGAACACATGTTTTGAATAAATATGAATAAGTTAATTAGATCGCCTCATAAGCACAAATGACTGACCGTGATCTTGTAACCGAAACCATTTTATTGAAGGGCCGTCTTGGTGAGGAAATAATGAAAAAATGGTATTGGTAAAACATCTAGAAAAATGAAAATTCCCACATAAAAATGCATATCATGTATGTTCTACAAAATAAAGCACAATATAAGAAACTTCCTACCTAAAAAGTTGAAAAGTATTCATATAAATGAACATGTTAAAATTAGCCATGGTGTTTTTACTTAGTAAATTAGGTTCATTATTCAATTAACATGAGTTTGTGGGGGATAGAGGCTAATTGAACGCTGATCGGGTTGTTTTTACTTTAGCTTCTTAATAATCCTGTATATAATCACAAACAAAAGTAGATTTAAAGATATTCAACCTATTTAAATCTATTCTAGGGTGATTTTTCTTGGCCACGGTCACTTCCTGGTCAAGGTTCCCTTAACCAAACAACTCGCCTAATACACTTCTCTCTTTTTCTTTGCTACGATACTAGACAATTATAAGTCTACCTATTTAAAAAAAAATCTATTTTCAGTATGTGATGGTTATTGCTTCATAAAAGTGCCATCGCTACAGTCAGGTTGGTGTTGTATTTCTGGATTATATTAACATATTTATTCTTTGTTGACAGAACTAAATTTTTGGTTTTGCTCTTCTTGTCTGTGTTTTCTCAAGTTTTGTGTTTTCTGTCTGCGTTTTATGTGTAATAAATTAGTTTTACACTGCGTCAAGTCCTTGCACCTGTCCCTCCTCTATATCTCCTGATTTCTCCTTTTTATTGCTTCTGTTTGATTTTGTTCTCTGTTGTTTTATAACACACCATGGTGCTGTAGATTCTGTTGTCTCAGTCCTGTTGTTTCTATTACTTTCATTTAGTTTATTTTTTATCTTTATGGATTCTTTGTTATATTTATGTGAACCTTGTTGCTGCTTCTTTGTTTTATTTTCAGAACAATTGGTTAGCTCTGAAGTGTTTTAGCTATTTTGAGGCTTGTGAAACTTTATTTTTCGAAGGGTTTGTCTATTTGACTTCTAACGCAACCCTACTTCTACAGTACCCACCATGTGATAGTTAAACATTAGATAAAAGGTTTACGCATAAAGAACAATTGGGGATTAACTCAAATTGAACAGACGAATAAACCAACTATTGTCTATTTTACCATGAAGAAACCTGAGAATGTAAGGCTGAGACTGCAGGAATTTGACTGCATAAAACACAGCTTACGTTGCGTGTCTGCAACAAGACCATTCTCAGGTTTTTGTGTGAAGATGCTCTACTCATAGACCTCAGAAAAATTGTTTACTTCTCAACAACACTCACTCACAACAAGTTCTGCTTTCTCTCAGATTTAAAACCCATTTTCTTATACCAGTGTATGATTATTCTAAAATAAGATTGCAAAGAGTATACAGAAATGCTATGATGATGAATGTTAAAGGCACTTGAATAAAAGAGAGCAGGAAAAAACTGCTAAAAATTCTCACATGCATCCATGATGCTAAAATAGATTGTGCAGTCATTCTAAGCCTTTGTGTGTATGTTAAAGCAGTTTTATGACTTATTGATGTCGAGTTAGTGTGCTTCCTTGACCCCAGCTGAACCAGCCTACATTCAGATGAGAAGAGATGAAGGTTTTCCCACACTTACTGTACTGTACACGCACAGCTTACCCATAGAATGAAAGCAACATGAAATCCAATAGATGAAAAAAGAAATCAAAAAGCAGTCTTTGTGTTTTTAGTCAATTCTCAAGCAAATTAGAGGATTTGATAACTATTCTGTCTTCATTTGCTTCAATCCTTTATTCCTTTTCTTCACTCTGTACTTCCTGTCGAAACATCTTTTTCTTCGTTAAGATCGATGGCTGTTGAAAGCGTTTGCTCATTTTTGACTCTGAAAGTCTACACATTGTTGTTTTGATGCCGCTGCTTTGTTGAAGAAATGAATTTTTCATAACAGCCCAGTTCAAGTCTGGCTGATCTTTAAAACGGAAATAATGTCAACAATTTTACTCTCTTTTGTTTTGTTGTTTTTAGATTTCAAGTTAAGGGTTGAAGTAGGGATTCATAGGTTTCATGTTAGAAAAAAGTTAATGTTCTATTCAAAATCCACTGTCATCTTCCGTCTCATTAATAAATCAGAGTGAAGATGCCAGCTCTCACTAAAAGACTTCCCATATAAAACAATCTTCACTGCAGAAAGAATACAGTATTATCGTAATATTGCTTGTCGTATGACTAAATTTACTAAGAGCTATCACATGCAAAACTTTGTTTGTTGAGTTTGCGATTTTGAGCTCTGAAGCAGCCATTTTTGTTGATTATCAGTAAGTTCTTTCCTTGGTTTGAACATTCCGTGCATCCCAATATGCGCACTATCCCCACTTTTATGTGTGCGACGTGAGAATAAGTGTGCCCCAAACCATTATAAAAGATTCCGTGCGGTGTCAGGCTGTGTATTTTTCCAGTTAGATTTTCTAATGTGCAGATTGACGGTTGCTCAACCAAGATATTACCCACAATCCACTGCGCTCAGGCAGAAGAAGTTTTTTTCTTGCACCCAAACAAGTGAGCCCTCCATGTAATACAACTAATTTTTAAATAACAATCACATAAATAAATAATAGCAATATAAATTGTGTTATAGCAATATAGGGAGTGGTATATTTATTGTTAGAATATTTTTATGAATGACTGGGAATGAAGGAGTAAAGTTCTCGCACATAATGTGTGTATTGACATGCACACCCTCATCTTACACTATCCCTTGCCAACAAACTATGAAAAAAACTCATGAATGTAACAAAATGTGGTAAAAAGTAAAAAGTTAAGTAAAACATTGGAAGCATTGGAAGAAACCTCATATTGTGGTGATCTCTGATATTACATAGAACTCTTACATTCCTTCTAATATTTCACAAAACAATCACATATTGCATCGAAGTATCGTATTGCATTTAACTCTTATATTGTACAAAACCTTCAGATTTTCCACTGAACCCTCATGTTGCACAAATTGATCATATTTCCTCACAAATTTTCACTTCAAAACCAATTAAACATTTTTAAACTAAGACGTTTTCAGTCCTTTCTATAGTGATTGACTCTAAAGTGGAATAAAATGGGTTTTGGGTTGTATGGCACGGTTGATTGGTGGTTGGTTGGTTGGTTGGTTGGTGGTTGGTTGGTTGATTGGTTGGTTGGTTGGTGGTGGTTGGTTGGTTGGTTGATTGGTTGGTTGGTTGGTTGGTTGGTTGATTGGTGGTTGGTGGTTGATTGGTTGGTTGGTTGGTTGGTTGGTTGATTGGTGGTTGGTTGTTGGTTGGTTGGTTGGTTGGTTGATTGGTTGATTGGTTGGTTGGTTGGTTAGTTGGTTGGTTGGTTGGTCCTTCTGGGTGTAATGTCCTGTGATGCACATTGCATGTTGCATAAGCGCATGAATAATAATTTAAGTTGAGGTGGGTTTGTGTATTCAGTGTTTCTCTAATTATACTGGACGTGCATCATTCTGTATGCAGCGCTAGGAAAAATCAGACAAATGAGAGAAAAGCTTGAGATTTCTTGAGTCAGAGCTCAATGATTGGCAGTTTCGGCTGGAGATTTATGTAAGCTGTCATAAATCCTGTTCGAATTAAAAATTCGTACCGACACTGAATGGCTGCATCCTTGAGTTGTTTAACTCTAGCATACAATAATTTATATTCATTAATTTCGATGATCAATAATATGTGGTTTTGTGGTATTTCACAAGATATGCATGGTCTTTCGATGTAGATTTTATTAGTGTTCACATTACCTAAGATTGAATTCAGACTTGGTGAGGCTTCAATTTCTCCCTTTTCCTCACACATCCTCTCTCTTTTGCTCACATGCTCTCGATCTGATGGTCTGCCTGTGCACTCTTGCATGCTGTTTGCTTAACGGAGTTCTTCTCCCCCTTTGGTCTGTCTTTCCTGACTCTTTTCTTTCTCTTCCCTTTTTCTTCTTCCTTTCTCTTTCTTTCCCTCTCTGTCTCCAGCAAAACAGTAAAAGTCAGGATAATTGATGATGAAGAATACGAGAAGAACAAGAGCTTCTTCCTGGAGATTGGAGACCCTCAGCTCGTAGAGACCAATGAAAACAAAGGTGGGGGGCATGGCCTTAACCTGCAACGGACATCATGCACACTCGCACACACGCTCACACAGACACCGTCTGCTCTGGATCGTCATCCTCGGGATCAACTATAGGCTAAACTCCACCGTCAACAGCCCTCCGGCCCCTGCGCGTGCTTGCTTGTGTGCATGTGTGTGTATGTATCATGCATGAACTATTCCAAACATCCTGCTGTTGTCTTGTTTCTGCAGGAAGACAATAACAGTCAGGGTTCTCAATCGAGAGGAATACCATAAGCAATGCAGCTTTTTCTTAGAGCTGCAGCCGCCACTGTGGAGAAGGAGAGGATGGACAGTATACAGAGGTTTTTTTTCCTCTCACTGAGTTTCTCTTTCACTTTTAACTTTTCTTTTTTTCTGACCAGGGCTTTAACCTCCCTTTCTCTCTAACAAAATGTCTCTGTGCTTTCTTACTAATCATATCTGATTTAATCTGATCACTTGTTACAGGACTACTCATAAACATGAGACTGAATAGTCAGCTAGGAATATATAAGTAGTTTAGTAGTTTATCTTTACAGAATGTTTGACATTTTTCAAAATGCTAGTGAGTTAAAATACTCTTTTGTTTATGCGTTACATGCAGTAGATGTTTAAAAGTAATAGAATCAGTCATAAACATTTTTGAGAGTGGTGTTTAAGGAAGCTTTTGCTCACAGATAGAATTTATTGCCATGGATCAGACTTATTTATTACATAAAACCAGGCAAAAAAAAAAAAATCGTGAAGAAAACCTGCCCTTAAACTATGAAATTCCGCCCTTAAATCCTCTTAAATCTCACCCTAAATCAGGAATCACCAAAAATTTTCCTGAAGGACTTCTGCCCTGCACATTTCAACCTCAACCCTGATCTAGCACGCATACTACTTTAGCTTCAGACAAGCCAAGAGGACCTTAGTAAGAGCAACAAAAAAGTCGAGAATTTAATTAATCAGCTGCCCAGGTTCTTAAAGAGCCAGTATTGTGGTTCTAAAATATTTTTTTGTTTTTGTTTATGATTATAATATTTATGATTTGTGTTTTGGTGTCTCAAACAACAGTATGCAAGCAATGTAAGGTCAAAAAACACTTTAACTGTGTCATAATATGCTTTCATTTACACCAAAATGATTCGTCAATGACCCCAAAGTGACTAGTTTGTATAAAACTCCTCCTTTACGTGATGCAATCTGCAGCTATTGGTAGTTAGACTCAATTTGGCTGTTGTTGCATACAGTGTCTAGTGCTTCAGAAATAATACATCAACTGTTAGCATCCCACTCACTGGTTTTGACTGAGAAGAAGATGCTGGTCCAAATAAAGTGGGAACTTATCTATTCTTTTTCAAAGCTTTTTTGTGAAACCTGAGTTGAACGCATGTAGATTTGCGAAGCAGTCCTTGTGAAAATTGCAAGAACTCATCAAAAGGTTGGTGTTCTCCTGAAGTTCAGGTGAAAAGATGAAGCTTCACCATCACTCCCTTACAGCGCTTCAACCGAATCACAACTGCTAGCAGTTGAATGTTTGGAGAACACCTTTCCAGGTAACCTTGGTGGGAGGAGCTTAGTACAGTTTGTACAGTTCTACATCACTTTTTGAAAAGACTCGTTTAAGTGATTCTGAATCAACGTTTTTTACTAAAGGTAACTTGACACACAAATACTTTTCATGAACAAAGCTCATAATGGAAGTTTCTCAAACTTCCAGCTATATTACCTACGACACGAAAGATTATTTTCAAGATTTTCAATTATGGTTATTTAAATAACAACATTAACCAAGAAAAACATATATACAGTATGTTGATGGCTACTCTCAAATCTTTCCCCTAACCCTGGACTGTAAAACATAGTGTACATGATTTTCAAAACATTTCAGTAAACAAGCAAAATCATGTAATGTTTTCAGTAAACTGGAACACAAAGAAACAAATAATTTCAAATATAAGTGAGAAAGTTTGCTACGTAACTCCCCCATTTGCATTTTATGTGCTCGCTCCCTCTTTCTGAAGAGCCTCTCTGACTCAGGAAGAATCCTTTCGTTGTGTTTCCTTGCAGTTGATTCTTCTAAACAGGAAGGAAACAACAAACTTCAGCTAATGAGCTCAGATGCAAGACTGGTAATCAGGAGGAGAGATTAGGGGAGCTGAAAAGAGTTCTAGCTCCAGATTACGAGCCATCTTCAAAGCCAGCCTTACTTTAGTATGTTTCAGCTCGCATTCAGATAAACATTTCTTTCCTGGAAGTCGAACGGCTTGCTTTCTCAGCTCTGCTGTGTTTTGATGTTGATCAGATGTTTTCATAAGATTCACATTTACCGAGCTCTTTGATTTTCGGTTGCTTTTAGTTTGTTCTGTTATAGCTTTAGAAACAAGATAAAATAGATTCTGAAGAAATGAGTAGCGCAAAACATTGAAAACCTCGGAATAATTGGAGAGAGAAAACCTAATCAATCGCAACTGAATTTGTTTACGCGGTTTTGATGATGTTTCACCATTCAGCCATTCATTTCAATCAGCGAGTAAGAGAAATACTGATTAAGCTATTAATAATCAAAGCCATTTGGTTCTGATTATGTTTTCTTGTAAGAAATGTGGAAGTACGCTGGGTAATTTTAAACCTCCTCATGAGAAGAGAGAAGAATAAAAAAGTTGAAAATGAAGGACAGCAGAAGAGATGTTTGGATGAGATTGAAAGGAACGGTTGGCTGAAGGGCTGTGCGTGTGTTAATGCGCTCATGTAACATGTTCTGCTTCAAGCTTCAGTTTCAAGGGTAAATAAATAGAGGATAAAACCGCAGTAAAATCAGAGTTAGATTACTCAAGAACACAGGGACTCTTCACCTTATATCACAATGTAAACAAAACATACGTATCACTTTGGATGTTTCCTAAACTTGACAATAAATGCATTTATAATGATTAGTCCCTTCTTAACAATCTGATGTTTATAAATAAAAAAAAATTTCCATTTCATTTTAATTTAGTCCTTAAACCTACTTTGTTTGGAGTTATCTCTTTACCTTACTTGATTTAAAAACAATGTTTTATATGTTCTTCATAGTTTCTACACAGATTTGATAAGATGTTATCTTAATGTATCTATTTTCAGAACACGTTTCATCTGTCTGGCTGCTAAGTCTTACCATTAAATTAATCAAGTTCACTGTCCTCTTCAAATTTTCTCCACACACTAATAAATGTAATTCAATTATTTTAATTGAGTCAGTTTTATTTCTTGTTCTTAGTTGACATATTAAAAGTGGTGTTTGTGATTTATTGGAGCCACTTTTGACATTTGACACTCCTCCAAAAGACATGCTTGTTGACTGATTGAGCTGCAAGCTTGTTTCGGTTCTGACATGACGCAGCACCATCAGATTTTTTGAAAATTTTAAGTAAAAATTAAATGTTTTTGAGTATAAATGATTGTCAGTCAGAGAGATATATTGCTAAAGATTGTCTCTTCAAATCAAGAGTTATTTGTTCAATAGCCACTAATTCACAAAACAGAGATTAAAGATGTGTATTTTAGTTATGCATACATCCAAATTGGTCTGAATGTTAGATTTTTTTTTAAACATAAAAACAAGATTTTTTTTTTCATAAAATAAGACATTAAAACTTTTGTGGCTTTTTAAATAATAACTCTAACCTTCCAAAATTATCTGTGTATCTCACACATTTAAGACTATGCTAATGTCATCTAAATTGACTTTTTAAATTAATTCAGACTGTTCATCCTTTTGGTTTTAAAAGTGACTTTAAATGTGAAATTAGAGGCATACACTAAAGACAATTTAATGAATAAACATACATTTTTAGAACCTGTGTTTGTTTATTCAGTGCAATGCTACAGACAGTCTTTTTTCTTATTAATTAAAACCAATGTAGTATTAACATCAAATAAACTGCACTTCCTTTTGCCAGAAAAGCAAGAGAGAGATGTGTTACCCGCCTAGAACTTGGCAGTTTCTGACCCTTTTGGATCACCATAGTAAACAGCTTGTAAGCGTCAGCCAGAACATAACCTGATGATATTTTTTTATGTGCTTATGTTCTTAATCATTTCACATGTATCCCAACATCTCAGTCACTGCACACACATATACACTTCCAGAAAATCTGCCACAAAAAAAAAAACAGAAGGGTGCAGTTCATTAATAAATTCCAAAAAAAACAGCCGATTACGATTTATGGGAGATCGCCCGGTGCCTCGCTGGTGTAGATCACATTGTAACAGATCGATAAATATCAAGGGATAGTCAGAAGAAGACCACAAGAGTTAGTTTGCAATTAATCCAAACTGTGATTGTTGCAGGGAAATCTTCAATTAAAGCCATCGGGTTCATTTATGGCTGGAGATTTATTTCTTCCATTAGATATTTCATTTGTTCGTGAAGCCATTGCTCCCAACGAGCCTCGTGTTTTTGTTTAGCTCGGGAATTTTGTCTTCATAACATTGGTTTATGACTTTTGCTGCTGTTGATGTTGCAGTTATGCCAGCTGAGCTCATGCCCTGAGAGAAATATGAAGCAAACGAGACGTGATTGAGTACACGCATACAATAGGGCTGAAATCATCACAGTGCTGCTTAAATCGATGTCTAACCTTTTCCTTACGTTCCTTTTGTCTTTATCTTTATTTACAGGTTTGATGTGTAACCTAATTTATCTTCTTTCCAAACTTCTACAAAACTCACTAAAACCTCTGCTGCTTTCCCATTGACCCTCTCATTTCACTGTGTGTGTTGTTTGTCTGTGTATGAGAGTATATCAATGATTAATTCGGGTAAACACAGTCACACGATCAGGGTTTGCTTATCCCACACCCATAATCCCATTGGGTCAACAATATCTTGCTCCGGAAATATTTCTCATACACAGGGTCACAGTGGTTCGGCTATGAAAGTAGGTCTTATGAAATAAACAGAGCTTTCTAAATTGACCTCCCAACATTTAAGATGAATTTCTCAAGCAAGCCTTGTTCGTATGACAGCAGTCTCATTCACATGCTCCAGCTGATACACCGAAACCAACTCATCCACAAACAAGCACTGATTATCAGCAAAGTAAGTTGGTTTTCTGCTCACTGATTAATGCTTTTGTTTTCAGAGGAGGAGAAAGAGACAGGGAAGGAAGAGGAGGAACCTCTGACAGGTGAAGATGAAGAGGAACAGCGCATTGCAGAGATGGGAAAGCCTATGCTGGGAGATCACCCCAAGCTGGAGGTTATCATTGAGGAGTCCTATGAGTTCAAGGTGGGGTAACTGTCATGTAATTCATATTTATGCTCAGTTACACAATCATGTAGATTTTCATCACTAGAAGCTGGTTTTTAAATTAATGCTTTATTCTTCTGTATTTTAGTAAACTCACTCTACACTCTGAACAAAGAAAAGTAATAAGTTCTATTCTGACAACGATTTATTTCTTATGTCCGTATATTTTTGGTTTTATCACAGAAACAGACTTATGTACTTTTAATGTGCTTGTTTTTGAACATAGCTCCCAGTGCTCAAATGTTTAAGTCATGCAGTGAGTCCATCGATAATTTGTATGGGAATTTTTTAAGCATTGTAATGGTCAAAAAATATAGATTAAACTTTAATAAATAGATAAAATAAATATTAATTTTTTTTTAACTGCATTCACAGTTTCTTCTTCAACTTTCATTCATTCGTCTTCATGTCGGCTTTATTCCCTTTCGGGGTTGCCACAGCAGAATAAACCGCCAATGGCATATGTTTTATGCAGCGGATGCCCTTCCAGCCGCAACCCATCGCTGGGAAACATTCACACACACATTCACTGTTTAACACTGTGAATTACTCAATTCACTTATTCCGCATGTCTTTGGACTTGTGGGGAAACCGGAGCACCCGGAGAAAACCCACGCGATCACGGGGAGAACATGCAAACTCCATCTTGCTGTGAGATGACCGTGCTACCCACTGCGCCACCGTGACGCTCTCCTCTTCAACTTCATACTTTAAAATAACTTAATCTAGATGATGTCTACTACAGGAAATCTTCTGGTTTTACAGTTTTGTTGTCACAAATATTACTCAATGTATAGACTTCATGGAATGCAATTTGATGGTTTTAGTGACAGAAGTACATCCCTAGAACTACAAAAACTGTCAATTTAATAAAAAGTAAAATCTAGAGAGTTTAGTTTACTTTGTTCTGAGTCTATTTGGTCCATCGCTATTTCACGAGTTCACTTAACTGCTTAGTATCGCAAGCATGGGTGGTGAGCAATAGGAGAAGCGCACTAGGGGAGCTGTCGGAGAGAGGAGTCGGGACCAGGAAGTGATCTGGTGCAGAGGAACGCCGCCCCAAAGTGACGAAGGGGTGGAAATATAGGGATAGCTTGCACAACATTGATTTTGTCACGTAGATCATGTCTTTTATACCGGGTACGTAATAGGTAGGTGAGATCATTTTATTAGTTGGTCAATTATCAGCCAAGCTCCTCTGAAACTTATTTTAGTTGAATGTTAATTCAAGTTGAACTTTACATGTTATATTGAGAAAGAAACAAAACAAATATCTGAGTTATGTATAGCAAAATACAAATGTTTATTCCAAATTTTTCACTGAAAAATTGACTGTTTGTTTGATAGATGTTTGTAGATATTTCAACTTTTATATTATTTACAGTATTTTTTGTACTTTATCCAGAGAAAGACAAAAATGAAGATTTTGAGTTAATTTTGCTCTCTGGATTTTTGCTGTGCGTTAAAACAAGCCGATAGTTAACAAATGCCTTGGGGAAACACTTATGTTTAAATAATGTTTCACGAGTTCACTCTTGCTCATAATTGCCTAGTATCGCAAGCAGGGTTGGCAAGCAATGGTGAAGTGCACTAGGCGAGCTGTCCGCGTAACAGTCCAGAAGCAGGTGTTTGAGCCACCTGGGCCCAGAGGATTCCTCCCTGATTTCCAACTATTACTGTAGTTTGTCTGTAATGAATATTGTTTCAAGCAAAGTAAAATGAGGTGAAACATGTGCTGTGGGTGGCAAAGGGGTGGAAGGAGGGATTTGATTGATTGTCCGATATCAGCCATGTTCCTCCCAAACTCCCAAAATTTAAAAACTTCATTTATTTTGCACAGAAATCAACAAGTTTCTTTGGTGACTCAAATGGCAGATATTTCATGGTCTGTTGCTCTGCTCTCCCTCATAAGTGCTGTCTGAACATCCGATGCGTGCGTGCCTCAAAAATGCATTGTTTAAGCTGAATAAACCCCATCTTAAAATCCTAAAGCTTCTCTCTCAAGTGAACGTGTGAGACGATGTCAATGAACGCAGGACCTTAGACAGGTTGCAAGCCTTCTTCTCACTGAAAAAAGCTAATAAATATGACATTTTCCAAATGGTTTGGTGGAATTCTCTGGTGTCACCTATCATGGGGATGCCATCTGATAACTTTCCAGCAAAATAACAACAGCTTCCAACTACTGTATTTCCCTGTTTTTAGAATTAGTCAGGTTTCCATGGAAATAAGTCAATTACCGGGGGTCACAGTATACAAACTGTCAATGTTTGGATAGACAAATCTCATGTGGAAAGATTCCTGTTTTTGCTGTAAATACAAGTTTTGTTCTCATTCTAGATTGAAACAAAACTCTCAGCCTGGCAGGAAGGTTCAAAGATCTCAAACATTGACATCTCATCCGTCGCCTCCACACACTTCAGAACAGCCCTCATGCACACGCAAACACTCTAGCCCACACACACTCCTTGTGCCTTGGCGTGGATGAACACAGGCTTCAATCCCACACACTTCACAACAGTCTTGACCACAGTAGTCAGAAACACTTGATGAGCAGTGCTCTACCTGATCTGAAGTGTGTTTCTGTTTGTTTCTTCCTATTTTCAGTTGCACTGAACTGTGATAAAGCTTCATTTGTTTCTTCTCTCTGATGTCTTTCTCCATAGAACACGGTTGATAAGCTGATTAAGAAGACAAACTTGGCACTTCTGGTTGGCACCAACAGCTGGAGGGACCAGTTTATTGAGGCCATCACAGTCAGCGCTGGTGAGTTTTTTGGCTATGTGAGGAGCATAGATGTAGCCAGGCATTCAGAAAAGAACAGCTAGTTCAAGGACAAACATTTATAAGCGCAGAAAGATGTGCCTGCAAGGCGTACGGTGAGCTGTCAAATAATGTTTGCTTCTAATCTTGCATCTGAATAGCCAACTCCAACGCTCTGCAGTTTCAGAGTTTTCAATAATTCTCCAGGGTTCGATTAACTGGTCAGGAACATTTAATTAGGTGAGCAGAAGTAAATGTCAATTGTTTTAATAGATTTTATCATATAGTGCTCTGCTCACAGAAACCCTTAGACTTAAAACTACATTGTAAAGCATTATCATTTGAATGTATAATTTTAAAATCCAAACAATTGTCAGCAGTATACTTGAAATTCCTTCTATACGCAAATATTCAGTTTTAATTAATCCTTCATGTCAGATACAATGTGGGTGATTGTTGTGTCAGATGTTATATACGGCATTTCTTTATTGTGATTACAGGGTTGACTGCAAGTTTTTAAGAGAATTTCATGCATTTGATTTTTTGCACAGCTTTTTACAGTTTTCAACAATGCTTGTTTTAGGGAGACTTGTGTTAAATGAGCACCACAGGTGTCAATTGTTGGACCTGTATAAATGTTGTCAAAGTATTAAGCTAAGAGTTAAATTAACTCTATGAATGTTTGATTTAACCCAAATAACTAAACTCTTAATTTACTTGATTACTAAGCTTTCAATTCAGCTAACATATAGTTTTATAAATCTTGGACTGGAACTATTGATTTCACACTTTGAATTTTGCTGTGTACCCAGTAAAGCAATAATTTGTAAGTAAAAGACTGGCAGCTATCTGAATACGTAAAAAAAAAAATTTATTGTTACCTAGGTATAGCGTGAAATTAAAACGTGTTGTTTTACAATCGGATTAATGCTTTATTATATATGGACTGTGAGAAAAAGGACGAAGAAACATACAGAATCATGGGATGGTTACATAAAATCCAAGCTACCTTCGAAATAAGAGTCAGTGTTATAGAGCTATTTACTGATCATGTGATTAAATTGTTTTGTAAATGGAAGTGGAGGTGTTTTCCATCTATCTGGACATGACAGTAAGGTTTTCCTGTATCCCAGCAACCCCAAATTGCACTAGTAGGTATTTTTATAAATAATAGAAAGAATATTACATTATATTTTTATATCCAAAATCTATATAAATACATTCACAGTCTTTGATAGACAACACACTCACATAGCTTAACAAACTGTACATTTCCGCCATGCTTCCATTTCCAAAATGCACACCCATACGTCATCACTGACAAAAAGTAAAAGGTCTATAGACACAGTGTCATCTTTATCAACAGATAATAGTTTAAGATGTGAACCACAGGCTCAAACTGTAAAGTTATCCAACTTTAGATATAAAAGTGTTTGCTGAAATAACAGAAAAAAATACATTTTATTGTTAATGTAAATTGCTATTACTGACAGAGTCTGATTACATTTTAACATTATACATGAAAATAGAAAGGAAACAGTTATGGAAGCACAAGTCTGCCAACATTCCATCTGATCGTAAAAAGTCATTTAAAAAGCATTTCCAGATTGTGATGCGTTTTACAAAATTATAATTTGTTCCAAATATGATGAAGAGAAATGCTGTGAATGATACAGCTTCTGAAGAAAATGCTGTATAATACTTAGACTTAGACTTTATTGTCATTCCTTTATTGAAAGGTTGTTGCAGGGCTCATCAAGACAAAAATAAATACAAAAGGAAAGATATGTATTTATACTAAAAATATAAAAATTGCTTCCAAAGAAAGAAAAACATTCTGCGATGCTGCAGCATGATTTGAGGCAGCACAATTATTTATAGTTCAATAGTCTGATGGAGTGGAGTTACTATCACAGTTTGAAATGTTCTGTCAATTTACGGCAAAGTTTTACAGGGTTGAACACAGAGTCTTAAACACCTGATTTTCCATTTAGTGGAGTGTAGCGTTTTTCCTTTGCAGCTAAATTCAGTATCATGGGATGGCAAATCCTGCACTTTGATCAGGATTATGAGCCAATCCTCTTCTGAATGGTGGCCAGGTCATCGCGTAGTGCTGAAGGAGGAAAACCTTTGCTGATGTGTTCTTCCAAAAGTGCTTAACATAAAAATATGCTAATGCCTGCGGCGACCATGGAGTTTGTTTTACCTCACAATCATGTAGAAACCTCTATCTCCAGTTCTAAAATATCTGATAGCTATCACAGTTCACTGTGTACTCTGCACTATTTTACGACCAACCATGCTTTTGCTCTAATAATGAAACATTTACACTCAGCTCTAAATGATTGTACATGCTGTTTGTAGCCAGCAGGCAGTATAAATGTATACGGGGAAGTATACATAACAGAGTTTTATTATTCAATGATTATTTTAGGAAACTATTTCAAGTAGTGTTGTGTTATAACGTCGTTCGTTATGAAGATTAGGATTTCTCTTTAATAATTGATGTAGCTTGTGCTAAAACACCTCACGATTGGTTCCATTTCATTCATTCATTCATCTTCATGTCGCCTTTCTTCCCTTTCGTCCACAACCCATCGTTGGGAAACATCCACACACACATTCACACTTTAACACTATGGATAATCGTTCTTACTCAATTCACTTATTCCGCATGTCTTTGGACTTGTGGGGAAACCGGAGCACCCGGAGAAAACCTACGTGATCACGAGGAGAACATGAGAACTCCACACAGAAATGCCAACCGACCCAGCCGAGGCTCAAACCAGCGACCTTCTTGCTGTGAGACGACCGTGCTACCCACTGCGTCACCGTGATGCCTTGATTCTTTTTCACAGCTTCATTTTCTTTTAAACCTGCCAAAGGAGTATAAATCCTCAGTGCAAACAGAGACATTCAATGAAGGTAGAGTAAAAAGAGGAATGGGTTTTTGTTTGGTTTGTTTTTTAGAAGCAATTAGCACTCACACCAGGACCTCAGAGAGTGATCATCATAGAGGCAGCTACAGCTTTAGCTGCATATGTGTGCGTGTGTTTGTGTGGCTCAGGTGTTGGTGATTCACACTTGAACACCTCTCAGAGTGTGCCAATTTGTGCTCTGGGGCAAAGCAAGGTTAAAGCCCTCTGTGTGCGGTTGTGTTTTTGTGTTATACTTGCTGTCAGTACTGACTTGTAATCACCTGCACAGACTGCTGTCGGGGTAAAGCTCGCTTCAAACACTGATGCTATGCATTAAAGGTAAAGATATGGCCATTCTTGATGCAAAAAGGAATTACCGAACCCAAGGGCTACTTTAACTCAAATTGCAACCTGCAAAAAAAAACCAATCCCTGAATAGACAGCAAAGACCCACAATCTAAAGCAAGTGGAGGCAATGTGAGGTATGGATGGAAACAGACATAGTGTTCAAGAGAAATGAGAGAAATTTTGATGTGTATAAAAAAGGATAACAAGAGGCGGTGTAGATGAGACACACTTGGAAGTTGGAACTAATTACAAAGAATAGAATGCAGATGAGTGTTGAAAACACTGGCAGCTCATTAGACTATTTTCATACAGCAGATCGTAGTGCTCAAATAAAACATTTTCTTATATCTTTTTTCTTTCACGCACTCTGGATTAATAATTTTGGATTTTATTGTGAACTGATGGAGTGAACTGAATGACCAGCATTTGCGAAAGGATAAACAAATGATCACAGTTTAAAAAGATTTGAAGCAGTTTGGACTCTTGATTAAGATTGATTAAGTGATGTTGTTTTCCATTCTGAAAAAGCGCAAGAATTAAAAGCAGCACTTTATGATAACTACAGGCTAGGAATTAGCATCATTTAGAAATTAAACTTTTCACTATTTAAAAACCAGTTAATTATGAGTTGTAAGTGAATCTTGATATAATTTAGAACGTGTTAGTAAATGATTGTTAAACTATTTGAAAGCACATTAATACATTATTATTCATACATATATACATATATTTATTATTCAGACACATAGCAACAGTTACTCATAACATTTATTAACCCATAATCATACTGTAACTTGCGATTAATTCAAGTAGTTATAAATCATTTACTAGCTGTCAATTAACTGTTTTTGTTAGTCCATCTATAGTGAGGACTGTGTATGCCTTTTAAAGCATTAACACATGAGGCAAGGTCTTGAATTAATTAACTATTTGCTAATACTTAATTCATGATTAGTAGTGTGCAGTTATAAGATGCTACGTAATTAAACGAATTGAAATAAATGAAAGTCAGACTCCGAATTGACAAAGTGATTATCTTATATATCAGACATTGTTTTAACAGGATTTGCTCTGTGTAATCTGTGTTGAACTAAAGTTTGTTAGGTAAACACTTGTTAAGATGCTGCAATTCAACGCAAACCAGTTGCAAAAGGGTATCAAAGAGAAGATCTCTATGTATTTTATTTTTAGCTTTGCGTTTTAGCGTTAGCAAGCAAAATTAATACAATTTTACTCAAATTTTTTAAAAAATTCTTGATAAACTTGAGAAATATAAAGACAGCACATGCCTGTGATCGAAAAAAAAATGTATTAACAGAAATAACACAAACGTAAACATAATTTAGTGAACTCAGTTGATGCAACAAGTATTGTTTTCAATTGACCAATCTCTATAAATACAGCAAATCCTTAAGCATCTAGATCAGGGGTCTCAAACTCTATTCCTGGAGAGCCGTTCCAACCTTCTTTTAAGAGACACACCAGTAGCTTTAACCAAACTCAGAGGAGCTTGTTCAGTGGATTCAGGTGTGTTCAGTTAAGGTTGGAGCAAAACTATTTAGAGCTGCAGTCCTCCAGGAATCGAGTTTGAGACCTCTAATCTAGATAAAGGCAAACTCTTTTTTTTCTTTCTGACATTTGTTCTTTGACTTGCATCAATGGCCTTTCCTCTATTTAATATTTAATGTTACATCTTTGTTTCTTTAATCCTCTATTTAACACATGCATTTTGTCTTTTGTTTTGCCTCTCGGTCTAGCTGAAAAAGTCAGGATCCTGTTAGAATGATGTCAATGTATACTCCCAATAGATAGAAAGTGTCTCGAGTTTTGTCAAGCAAGGAAGTCAAGCAAATTAGGTTGAGGCAAAATTAGCAACAAATTTATTTAGATGTTAGTTTTGTGCTTCCCTTGATTTGCTTTAGCTCTGATGAAACACATCCTTGTTTGCATAAACAAAATGCACAGTCAATGAGTGCTTTCCTCACAAGTTCAAGTTAATTAGAGAAGTTCCAGTCTTCTGATCTTCACTCACTATGAGGCAAAACCTCAAATCACCATTAAAGACGATTGGAAATACAAACCAGCACTTTGTATTAATCATGGTTGACTTGCATACAGAGAGCTGTCTCTTCATTTAAAAACTGTTTTAATCATATGTATCACAAAGAGACAGGATGAATTGTAAAATATCAGCTTTTCCTGGACTCATTTCAGCATAGGAATGTTTAGAGCTCAGCAAGAATATATTTCATACACTTTTTCCTGTTGAAATTTACATCAAAGTCAGGTTTGTGGAAAATAGATCCGTTTTGGTCAGATTTACCTACAGTAAAAAAGTAGTTAATTTTTTATTATTGTTATTGATGTCCTGAGTTAACAGCTTAATTTGCAATAATAAATCCTTGCCAATATCAGCGATTCATGCCATTTTTATCTTTTCCTGGTGGGGAAAAACTAAGATTTTCCATTACTTTTTATCTGGACAGACTAATACACATAAAAACTGTACATAAAAACACCAAAGTATACAGATAAAGAGGGATAGGCGGAAAAGGTCTGCAGCTAATGGCTGTAAATGGAAGAGTTTAAAGTTTAAAAGCTTTGCTAAATGTCATCGTCTGCAGCACAGCGAGTTGATTTATAACGAAAGATAAAGAGAGAATCAAAACAGCATGAACATGAGTGTGATGAGTTTACTTTTTATAAATGGGATAAAATCTTTCCTGGTGCGACTGGCTGCCTTTGAGAAGTTCTTGTGAGAGCTTGCAAACACTGCTGAGAAGAGAAGAGAGGCACTTCCTGGACTAAATCCAGGATCCTCCTCAACGAGAGCCAGCAGTGCTAACCATTATACAGCTATTTATCAGGATTCGTTTATGATAAAGAAAATAAATCTAAATAAATATGAAGTGTAAGTAAGTAGATCACAAAAATTATTTTAAAAAGTACTTTATATCTTAAAATGTGTGCTATCAAGTTTTGTCGATCAATTTAACATATCAATTGTTAATTGTGTTAACAAATATAAACAATTGCATACTTTGAGATTTATATATATATATATATATATATATATATATATATATATATATAATTAAAAAAAATGTTTTAAACAAAGAAATCATGTTTTGTAATGGATGGAGGTACATTAATGCCATTTTAAGCCTGAAATAGTGAGTTTTTGTCATTTGTCATTTTCTGTGCCTTTTTAAATATTTTTTTTATTATGAAAGTGATCTATATGAAATGTCTATCTGCTCTTTGTCAACACAGTTTATCAACATCAGTTGTCTTTTAAGTGCAAGCATTTTATTGCACATGAGCTGAATATTTAAAGGTGACAGTAAAAAATGCATTTCAGCTTTATAATAATTGCTTTATTTATTGCTTTATTTATAATTATTGCTTTGGTTTTGTGTGCATGTTCCAATTGTAAACCTGATTGTCACAGAGTGCAATCAGCTTTTCTTCCAACCTCTTACAGCTAAATAAAGACTAAATGCATTGGGTGAGGCTCAAGTCTATTTGTTGTCAGCAGATGCTGTGAATAGAGGAGATTTCTGAACATCCTGTAGCATCTAATCGCTTCTCAAAGGAACAGCCTCACCTGTCCGAGAACTGAGAGAGAGAGAGAGAGAGCTTGAGAGAGAGAGAGAGAGAGAGAGAGAGAGAGAGAGAGAGAGCTTTTATCTGTACACTCAAGCAAAACACACAGTATTCGAAAAAGATTAAACCTTTCTGAAAATACACAAACTTTACTGAAAACTCTGCTCTAAATAACGAGAATGGTTTGCTTCCATGATTGTTCAGAGTATTTTAAAGCTATTTTCTTTTGTTGCAATGTAGTTGTTAATGTTTTCTGGAAAATTGGCTGTGGTACTTTGCATGGTTGCTAGAGCATTATCTCAGATGGATAGTTTATCCTTTATACATTTGATGGGTTTAATATGTTTAAGTAAGTTAATTTTATGTGGTTGGTAGTATATTCTCTATTCTCTGTTCTTGTTGCTAGCCGTTGTGATGTTACAATTTAACTGTGTCTCAATTGGTGCAAAGAAACAGTTTTGCACCCGACAAGAGGTTCAAATCTCATCCTTTTCTTATCTCTCCTCCGGTCTCTCTCCCAAATATTTTTCTGTCTTCGCTCTGTACAGTCCAATCAATTTAAGGCAATAAACGATCTTAAAATAACTGAATGTTTATTTGATTAAGAGGTTGCTAAGGTAGTCTTGGTTGCAAGGTTCCGTAGATAACCTGCTACTGTTTGTTTCCTTGTGCTGTTATTAGAACAGCATCATAGTCGTTTTACCAGTTTTCATCATGGTAATATTCTGACTTCCTGTGCTTGCAGGTGAGGATGACGATGAAGAAGAATGTGGAGAAGAGAAGCTACCCTCCTGCTTCGACTATGTCATGCATTTCCTTACGGTCTTCTGGAAAGTTCTTTTTGCATTCGTCCCGCCCACTGACTATTGGAATGGGTGGGCGTGTTTTGTAGTGTCGATCCTCATGATTGGCCTCCTTACCGCTTTCATCGGTGACCTGGCATCCCACTTCGGCTGCACCGTCGGACTCAAAGATTCGGTCACCGCTGTGGTGTTTGTGGCGCTGGGCACTTCTGTGCCAGGTGAGAGAAAGAACGTATTTTTCAGCCATGTTTGTATTTACATACAGTCATTTATCACAAAATGAGGATGCCCGACTACTGTCTGCGAATCTGCAGGGCTATGATTATGATAGATCTTATAATTATGCAGGGTAAAGCTTCTTACCATATTGCACCCCCACACTTTACCTTCATCGGTCATGATAAATGTTATTTAACATTGGACACACACATACTGCTGAACAGAAGACATTCATACACGCTCTCACACCCACGCTCGAGCTGCTGCTAGGGTGGTGCATGTTCACAGTGTTTAATATTCCAGACACACCGGACTGCTCAGAGGAAAAACGCTGAGGGAGCAGGAATCACAGGCAATTCCATCCAATTCCCTCTCTCTTTCCACCTCACTCTTTTCTTTTCTTTCATCTAACGTTTCCTGCCCTTTTGCTTCTCTTATCTCAACACTGGAAATCATTTCACTGCGTTTGCATCATTCTATTCACTAAAATTCATCACACATGCACAAAGTCATGCACTTGAATGAGACGAGGATTTCATTTTCTTCTTGAAAAGTCTGTGAAGAGTGCTCACTCTGTAGGGAAAAATGTGAAATTATTTACAGTGCGTTCAGAATCAAATCTGAAAAACATCTTTATGCGTCTATAAAATCGGAGGAAAAAATTCAGAAAAAAGCTATAGTTTAACATGCACAAATTATATTGTTTATTTGTTGTGTGTTTGTTCTTTTCCGTGTACACATTTCAGCACAGCATGAGCACAAAAAATCTGTGTAAATGTAAAAAGGTATGTTTTCAGACCTGACTTAAAGGCTGGTAACTCAACTAAATGTTAGATTTTATCCTTCTGACAAAATTCAACAGGATTAAAAAAACAGCGTTCGTGTAGGTGCTTAAAACTCCTATTTAGTGTAAAATAAGTATTGTATTACAGTGAATTAAATGAAGTTGTTGATTTCTAATTCACTTGCAATTTTGAGGAACTATAATGAAAATGCAACAAATGTGATTTTTAAAAGCTCATATTTTGTTTTGGGTTTTTTAGTTGAACACCAGCAGGATTGGTGTTCAACCCCAGGCTGTTGTGATTGGATACTGCGCATGGTGCAAAGAGAACGAGGCCAATCAAACGTGATCCACAGAGCAAAACACATCACCAGTCTTTCATCTCCTCTCACAGCTTCTTTCCGTTTCCAGTGTTACTGTTTATCTCATAACCCAGATCAACATTCAAAATTACAACTCCAACTAACTTAGAGATTATAAAGCATGCCTCACTTAAACACAGACATTTTGCAACATTATGTAAATGTTGTTAACATAGTTTAAGTTCATATGCATGTATTCATGTGCATACAACTAGTGATGAGAGGGAACGTATATATATCATCAGAATATGAACATGTTAACTCAATTACTAGATAGCTTTCACATTTAAAAGTCAAATTGTAAAGCCAAATACAAAAGGGGCTCTTTAAGTTTATTAAGCTTAATACAAAATCAGCTTGAAATGGGAATTTGTTGGCCAAAAAAAGCTGCCAAAATGTATTCTAGGATTGGTCAGGCTCACAGTTTTGTCAGCTATGTGCTAATATACCACAAAAAAATTAGAGTGTTAACCACTTAAAAGTGACCCTTAAAAACTTGCAGGAATGGTATATATGTGCTGTGCACATAGAATATATAAGTATATGCACAGCTGAACACACACAAGAGCATTCTCTTCTTAAAAAAACAAAAACTACATTAATAAAAACAGCTGGAACGACTCCGGTGACATTCAGGGACAAGATTCGACCTATGGCCGCAGAAAAGTGGTTTCATACTGTGAGAAATAAATCAGCATGCTGTCAGCCTCTTAATTGGCAGAAATAATTCTGCACTTGAAAAGGAAATGGATTATTGATGGAGTTGAACATTTGTCAGTTTTTTCATATTTATTTCACCCACACAATGTGTTTCATAACACCACTCTACAATAAACGCTCTATTATCATGGTAACAAATCTATACCTCTGAACTTATGCAAAACTATTTAAAGAAATGAGTGCTGCAAAATGCCAGTATTGACTGGAACTCAAATATTCAAAAGATGAACTATTGATGCTGTAGTCGTTAGAGATGCTGTAAATGACCTGCATCGTTAAAGCCCAAAGTACTGATTTTCATCAGCAACATTAATGTTCCCTTTGCAAATTAAAACACATTGTGTTTGTCATGCATGTAGCTATAGGCAAGAAGACACAACATTCATTCACACATTAAAATCTATGAGCAATAAAATGGGTTAACAATACAATGAAGACAAAAACACCAGCATAACTATTAAAATGGGGTTTTTACTCAATTCTTAAAACTTTATTGAGCTTTTGGTGCATCTATAACTACATTTAGGATAATAGCTTTCTGGTCAACATACAACGTTCGGAATTGCTCAGGTCTTTTTGCTTGGCCCAAGTACCATAGTACATTTTGGTACATGATTTGACCAAGTTCAGATTCCAGGCAAGGGTCAAAGATGATTGGGTCAAAGCCCATGATTGGACCTAGCTTCAGCCAAGTTAGCCTTGAATTTAATAGGTGGGTCATTTCTTTTGAGCCTCTCTTAAAACAATGCCAGCACTTTAAGACTTGGACCATGTTCGGCTTACAATCTGTATGCTAGTGCCAAACTTTCCCAACTTTTTTGTTGACTTGGAAGCTAACCTGTTTGACGTGCAAGTCTCACACCTTCCAAAAAAAAAGAAAGACAAGATGTTCTTTGCTAAACAGATGTTTGTTCTGAGCTGTAAAGAAACCTAGTTATAAGAAACAAAACAAAACTGTTTAGAAAGCTGAAACCTAGAGAAAAAGAACACTTTGTGTGCTACAACACTCAAAATGTACTTAAAAGAACTAAGCTGTCACATTCTTTGTACCAAATCACTTTTGAACAAAAATCAACCTCAGAAGAATGTTACCTTGTAAAAGAGCAAATGAGCAGTTTCACACTTTTGGACCAAAGCTATTTTTTCAGATTGAAATATATGTTGTATTTAATTTAAAAATCTATGTCAGAGTCTGCAGAAAGAGTAGAGTGATACTGATTTATTGAGCGGGTTGCCATATACTCTTTTTTATTGGTTTAGAGTGTTACAGTTCAAACGATCTTATGCAGATTTTAGTATACGCAATCATTTCACCTCCTCACAGTCTTCTACAGGGATAAAATTCCCTTTCCAACAGGACTTTACATCTAAAGAACCAAAACCAAAAAGTGACTTGCTAACCTTCCCTTTGCTTAATTTGCCAGTTACTCACCTGATCTGAACTTCACTGAGAATTAATGAGCTTCTGTCAGAAATAGATGAGAAACCATCGGCCCACAAAATACAGATGTGCTGAAGAGCTCCATCAAATAAATCCGGCCTTCACAACACTCTCAGCAGTGGCACGCTCGCACCTCTTGTCATAATTTATTTCATTCCAAAGAAACTCCAAGCAAGAACTCAATGAATAAATTGACAAATGATATTTTGGTTGTATTTATTGTACATACTTGGGAAATATTCCAATTCTATGGTTGTAAACTTGAATCTGTATTTTCCCAACTTAAACCAAATAATTAAAAAAACTGTTTGAAAATAGAAAGCCACATTGAGATTCACATTTAGTTTTCACTGAGACAAAATCAGCCTAATTACAGTTTTGAGCTCATCAGGAAGAGTAACCCCCGACAATTATGGCTTCAAACTGTCTTTAAAAAAGGAACACGTTGTCTCTGAGGCAGGAGATTGGCTTCAACTCAGAGCAGTCTTTCTGCTGATTGGTTCTGTATGTCAAATGATTTAGCTGGACAGATGCTTTACAATTTAATCAATAGAAATGTTTAGTTTTTGGCATGTACCCAAGAAAGGAATATTTGCTGAGCGGTAAATGGATTAGTCAAAACAAAAATAACGAAATATCATAGCAATTTGAACTTAGCTCTAAAACTCATTTACATAGAATTATCTGCATAATTAAATAGACCTTTGTACCTCCAGTGGCTGTAATGTAGATCATGTAAAGTGGGGCTGCAACAGTCAATCAAATTATTCAAGTACAAAAAAATATAGATTAAAGAAATTATTTTCAAAGCATAATTTCGCACTACTTCTGTAAACGTTTTCAAACACATTTAAAGCAATGTGCTATAGTTTAATGGCTCACAAAAGCTGTAGAACAAGGATTAAAAGCAAGCTCGGAAGACTTTTAAAGAGTCACGCTGCTAGACTCCAGTGGTGCTTCAGGACGAGTGGCGGACTCAAAGCAATGTGTTTTAAATGCATATTGAATCACCATTATTTCTGTAATTTTTGCCTAAAAAGACAAATAAAAAAATACTGTAACACAAACGCTAGCCATCCTTCAGTATTAGAGATGTGTACAACTTAATTTAAAGAGCTTTTTAATTATTAACACAATGTTGTGCTGTGCAGTACAGCATGCATGGAGATGCTGAACATTTTAATTAGAATTATTTTTCAACATAGCTATTTTAATATAAGCTATGAGTATAATGGAGCTATTTATATTTTTAAGCAATGTAATTAATGGTGAGTTCAGGCATTTTGTTGCCATTCTTTGAAGTAAGAATAAAGTGTAGCAGATGCAATTTGATCTAAATGTAATGATTATGACACAATTAAATGTTTTGTCTCCAAAAAACAAGTTCATTTGTTATTGAATTACACAGTTTTGTGGATTCAGATGATCAAAAAATTGTAATTATCCGATTAATCGATCGATTAAAAAAATAATTGATAGCTGCAACCCTAATGTAAAGTTTGAAGATGAGTCAATACTCATTTTAATATGCAAACTTACTTACATTACATTAAAAGGTTTCAATAATGTCTATTGATTTGTTGTGCTACTGGTTTTTGCAACAGTCCGCTTCAAGTAGCAATTGTGGTGCTCCTTTTGTACTGATAACAGGTCAGAAAGGTCAATATAAAGGTAAATGAAGCCAAGTTAAAAACCTGTCCTGCTCAATACTTTACAGTCACACTCATCGATTGTTTTCTGCTGCGTCTGCACACTCTCACAAAATGACGAATGCTGCATTTTACATTCAAACAGAGCATTATCGAGCCGCCACTGAGTGCGTCAATCTAGTGAGAGATGAAAACCAGCGGTTCTGAGAAAGCAACCCAGCTGCCAATTAGCTAAACATGTGGAGAAGGGAGTGCAGACTGTCTGATAAGGCAGCATTCACAACTGCGTCTGATCTTGAAACAAAGCCCTAGATTTACTACTTTGTTTGAGTAGTTCAATTATGTGCTTGATTCTATTAATTTAGTAAGGGTACGGTTGGTGCTCTAGATGCTGTCCTGTTAATGTGTTTTTTTAATTATAGAAATTTCTCTCTCGCTCGCTCCCTCTCTCGCTCATGATTAAATGATTTTTTGTTCGCTCTATATTTACTGCACAACTGCATCCGTTATGTGTTGTTGCCTGAGCCAGATGAACATTTCCTGCAAATAAAGAACTGTTTTATTGCGGTCGATGTTTGTACACATGTTGTGGAATTGTTTAAAACAGCCTGTAACAGTCTGAAACGCTGATCCAAGTTCTCCCAGTTGTATTGTGGGGATGCGGCTTTGCTTTGCATCAACACCCACATTTGCGGCAGTTGTCGTCCCAGCGCTGCCAGGCTCTTTGGCAGGATTCAACAGCAGACTGGCTGTTAGCTGAGTCGTAACTGAGAATTTCCATGGTAATGCTATGGAGACGGTTCCCTGCATGATGTTGTTCACAGAAACCTAACAGGATGGTGATGAATAATGAGAAGGAAAATGTCATTTCGGAGATAAAGGTTACAGGGAACTAATTCTAAGGGTTCATGTCCTCATCTCTAGAAGCCATTGAATCAATTTTGGTCAGTCAAACGTTTGGATGACCTCACAAATACTGTCAGATTCCCAGAGAGGGTTTCTATCCTTAACTTTCCAACTGCTGTAGAGTGTTTCGGTCGTGGTGGAATTATTATGATTGCGGTTCACAAGGATGCGAGACATCGACATCCTTGATTCAGAAATGATTAGTTTATTTTTGATTGCAGTGTGTTTGTGAACCTGTTAGATAAACCTGTTAAGCATTTTTTATAGAGTTATATTGTTGTTTGAACAACTGGTACGGCAGACTTGTGTGCAGAAGCATATTCAGCAGCTTCGTGCACACTCTTTTCTGAGCTGTGTGCATTAGATTAGGCTGTTCACAAGCATACTGTAAAACGAAAAGAGCAATCCATCACTGCTTTCTGCCTCTTGTAACAAATGACAGGGTTTAAGGTTCTGACATGACATGCAGAGGGAATTAGCACATGGCCAGAAGTGATCATATCATGGCTTGACCAGGACAGTGTGCTGGCTCTACTCCCGTACAGCGATCTCAGCTATCAATCATAGGATTGTGCCTGTCGTTCAAGATTCACGAAACAGCTGAAACCAAAAGTAAACCAAAGAGGGACTATGCTGAAAGATAGATTGCAAACTTCATTTACTTAAGTATAATATATTTCATTATTATAATTGCCTTATTTTAAATTATTAATTATTTTCCGTTACTGGTTAATGCCCTTGACTGACACTTCATGAGCTATTTCTTTGCCAACCTCCAGGGGGAGATGGAGGTACCTACAGCCTTATTCATCAGAGCATATTAGATACACCCAGTTCAAAGCAGAACTTCAACTGCTGTTTACGGCAGTGTTACGTCTTTAGTAACACTCAGAGAGAGTGAGAGAGCTAACAGGAGAGAGGAGAAAAGGTAATGGGATAAAGGGAATGTGAGAGAGAAAGGGAAAGTGAAAAAGCGAGAGAAACAGAGATAGAGATAAATAATAATACATTTTATGTGTTGGCTTTCACACTCAATGGCACCTTACACATGTAAAGCATTAAAACAATGCTTACATACAACACACCAAACCTCTATGAAACAGGATTTTTTTTTTGTTGTTAATTGAAATTCTGGAGGTTTTGGTTGGGAAGAATTTCCAGTATAAGCGTGTTCCACAAGGATAGAGTTGACAAGCTAAACACTCTTGAACCCATGACTGTTTTCCGGGCCGTGGGGTAGAGGGGGCTAGAGAGAGAGAGCAGATTGCAAGTTGGAGGGTAGATAATGAGGAAGTCTTTGAGATCGGAGGGTGCAGGGATTTTGAGTGCCTTGGTAGGATTAACTACTCTATTTTAAACTGAACCTGAAAGGTGACCAGAGGACAGCACCTGCAGAACAGGTGGGATGTGATCTGAGCTTTGGGTTTTTGTAATTTTGTATGAGTTGGAGCTGGTGAAGTGATTTAGAAAGTAGCCTAAAGAAAAGTGATTTGCGAGAGTCGATCAGGGAGGTGACTAAAGTGTGAACGATTGATGTTCCTGATATAGAAAAGTAGAGCGGTTGACGCTTGGTTGTTGGTAGGCATAAGTGAAAAAATATTTTTAATTTTCTTCAAGGAGACTTTTTGATCTGTTTTTCTTCGGAATTTTGCTCTAAATCACACTTCTGTAGAATAAATGTTTTTTAAACTGTTACTGTATGATTTTATTACATATTATCGTTTTTTGTTTCTTGTATGTTTTTTTCCCATGTATATCAGTTTCACTTTTGAATACATTCCATGATATTGCCATGGTATTAATTAAATCCAAAATAAATAAAGTACATCATCATCGTTTTTATTTCATTTATATTCTATGGGTAAACTTCAGGTATTTTTAAATTGAGTACTTAAAGCAATATGTCACTGTATTAAGCGTATTGTATAGTCTAGTTTTTGTCATTTATTTGCTTTAACCTAGCAGTTATATTTAAAGTCTGCCTTATTATATTAAAATGCTAAACAACCACTAAATCTTCTCCTCTTCCTCTCTGTGTCCTCTTGTATTTCTCCTCGTCGTGCTCTCAGACACGTTCGCTAGTAAGGTGGCAGCGACACAGGACCAGTATGCTGACGCCTCCATCGGGAACGTGACGGGGAGCAACGCCGTCAATGTTTTCCTGGGCATCGGCGTTGCTTGGTCCATCGCCGCCATATACCACAATTCCAAGGGTCGTGAGTTCAGGGTGGAGCCAGGGAGCCTGGCCTTCTCTGTCACACTCTTCACAATCTTCGCCTTCATCTGTGTGGCAGTGCTCATGTACCGACGCCGGCCTGACATCGGTGGGGAGCTGGGGGGCCCGCGGACTGCCAAAGCTCTGACCACCATGCTCTTCGTCAGCCTCTGGCTCGTCTACATCCTGTTCTCCTCTCTGGAGGCATACTGCCACATCAAGGGTTTCTAATCCCAGGCTCTCACATTCAACACAAGTGAACACTTGGAGCGGCACACCTTCAAACAGTGACGCTAACTCTTTCATGCATTCTGTGGAAAAAAGCAAAGGCTTACGGGAGAAGACTGCACAGAAAGGCAACAGCGTCAGACTCATTGGAGAGTTGTTTTCCACAGACCATCGATCCATTTTTCTGTTCTCTACACATCACTCCGTCATCATTCTTTGTTTGTTTAGTGTGTTAAATGACTGCTTCTAACTGGACAGTGTATGAACACACTGTTCAAAATATCCAATCTAGACTATGAAAATGTTAACATTACCTACTGTAGATGTGCTTTTTTAACCTAAGCCAGTGTAAGACCACATGGCTCTGTGGAATCACCCCTGATTGTGCCATGGAACTCTGGGTAAAATGGCTGTGTGTTATAGGTCTATGATCTTAACGTGGACTGAGCGGTACTGTAGTCTCGTTTGGGTAATTTGGGTTCAAACATACCACTTTGTTTATGGCTTGTCTTCAACAGCTTTTAAATGTTTTTAAGAGCAGCTTTGTGGAAAGTAGTTCCTGTGATGGCCAGTTTTATGCTGTTTTCACACTGCACAGTTCATTTCAGTTCAAGGAGATCAACAAGAAGGAAAGTATTGCTCTAATCTTTGAGACCAGAGATGCACTAGTGCACGATTCTAAATAAGCCTCAATCACTTGAGAGGAGTTGTGTTGATAAACATTCAATTTTTCTAAGATGGCACTTCGTTAAAAACTAGATTATTTATTGATGCAATCAGTGGAGGTCAGCGTAGTGAGATAATCCAGCATGCGATATGCTTTTGCCAACATCAACGTAAGAGTTTACAATGATGACTGTTACTTTCCGTCAAAATGTACTTCAGTATACACCGAACCGGTGATCGTACTAATGCAGGTTTGTTCTCACACGCAATCTACAGTCTTACACTTGCTAGCATGTAAATTTGGTAGCCTTTTGCTTGATGGCTGTGCTACCACACTGAGTCACTCATCTACGTGGAGTTTACGAGGGTGAGCACTCCCTCCAAGCCTGCTGAGATTGCTTCTTAGTAGAATCGCTGTTACAGAGCTGTTAGGTAAATCTCGTAGAGTAGACAAGTTCATTTTTTTAAGCAAAAGCTATAATTGACTATAACAAATATATTAATGCTTCTTTTGAAATATTGAAAATTTAATTTGTAAAAAAAATGGATTTGGTTGCTTTTTTTAGGGAGAATAGTGTTTAAAATAAAGGTTAGGATGGGACACTACTTGTCAAAAGTTTGACGTCATACAGATGGTATTTATCTCGAAGAAAATTTATCCCGAATAGTAGTCAATATTGCAAAAGAAATAACGTGTTATAAAAAAGTTTTAATGAGCAGGGCCAGACACAATTTCCTGAGCAACATTTATGGAATTCAGACGAATTTAAAGACTGTGATCAGAATCAAGAACGTTGAGGCTCCACTTTACTCCACTTTTTCTGATTTCCAGTCCGGGTCATTGTCAGATTGGTACAGATTATTACTAGTAGTATTAGATTATTATTATTAGTAGTACAGAATTTTCTAGATTGTTGGCCACGGATCTGTGTTGGCCTACTAATAAGTAAAGGGCTGGTTACATTATGAATAAAATTCCCTTAACTAATAGGATTTCATGCAAGGATGCAAACCACAAGTCCATAGGGGCGTGGTGCAAATCAAAATTCCTCTTTTATTAAAAGTTGAGCAGAATTCAACTCTGACCTGCAATACCACAGCACATGATGTGACTATAATCATCGGACTGGAGAGGTGACAACATAAGTTAACCAAAATCTTGTTTAAAGTGGAATTTTTTTAAAAATATCTTCTAAGTCTAATCTTCAATAGATTAGACTGTACCCTATTTATATTACGAGCTTGCTATTTTTAAAAACATGCTGCTTGATGACATACAAAGATCATTAGATTCCGTAGGGCAAAAGAAAAATATGTTTTTCTTCATAATAAACAAACCAAAAGCAACAAAACACTTTTTCCAGCGATTCTAGCTGGTGATTTCCAGAGATAATATGGATACATTTCCTGAAGCATCTCCCAGAAGAAGGATTGGCTGAGCAAAATCTACAATTTAGCAGTTTCCTCCAAACAACTTCAGATTCAGAGACTGTGCACTCTGTTGCAGAACTCTTGAACACCAGAAATATTTAGGATATGATATATATTTAGCAGTGTGGGAGTACAAACTTAGGAAAGGCAAGAAAAGAAACGCAAACTTTTGACTAGTAGTGTATACAATCATTTGTCTGTGCTCCCTCTAAATCAGATCTCAAACTCAATTCCTGAAGGGCCTCAGTACTGCAAAGCTTTGCTCCAATCTTAACCTAACACACCTGATTCTACTAATTACCCTCTTTTTGGCTTGTTTGGAGCTGCTGACGTGTCTCTTTTAGCAAGGTTGGAAAGGCTGCGGCCCTCCAGGAATTGCATTTTGAGACCCCTGTGCTTAATCTAAACACTGCTTGTGTAACTATTGTTGCTTTAAATTTTAAGAGTTGAACAGCAACTGAATATGAAACGAGCACATCAGATCTGACTTCACAGAAGCGCAGTTATAGTGAGGGTTGAGTCGAAATCTGCCAAAGGGAAAATCTTTCTAAAAGAGAATTGAAGCATGCCACACAGCCCCTGAAGTGGGATTTGTAAATCAATAGGTACAATTTTTTTTTTACCCACGCCAAATCTGTCCTTACAAGGATCAAGAGGCCTTGGTGAAATTTCTCATCGGTGTTTGTACTGAGGGGATCCAGCCTACAGCTCTTTTACGGAACCTCAACCTCTTTTCTTGTGATACAAAGGAGTTTTTAACGGAATTGTAGGGTTAAAAGTGATAGCTTGAATTGGTGTTTGCATTTTTTTGTGCTTGTGTTTGTTTAAATCGGTGGTTTTCATTGTTGAAATATAGCCTTGGACCAGCTTGAGGGCATTTCTACTGGAAACCTTGGTGGCTGATGGAGATGATCCGCTGTTGCTTGCCAATTCTAAAATTCAAAGACACTACTGCAACAGACATCAACATCAATAATAAGGCTCTGTCCTTGAGTCTGAGAAATCTTTAACCAATAAACATAGTTGGAATGACAAAACATTTAAATTACAGCCATACCCAGATCTACCGGGAAGACGTTCACGAGCTCTCGCTGTACATGCAGCTCGCCGCCACTACAGTGTGTCTCTCTCTCTGAATGGGACACTCAAACTCTACATTGGGACGCAGCAGAGTTGTGCATCTGTGCTCTGCTAATTTCTAAATCAGCGCGTTGCTGCATTGGAACCGCATAAGAATTTTATTTACAGACAAAAGTGAGACTCAGCTACTCTGAGGAAATGGAAGACTAAATTTGACAAATTTTCCAATACATCTTTTGGGTATTTCGTATGACAATGACTCAAAATCCTTTTAATGTTTCTAACTTAAGCACTCCTCAGATGCCAAGAGCAGAAAGAGATTCAACTAAATTAAACAAAGCACGTCCGGACCAACAGAACATGAGACCTGAGAAGCCTTTCTGATTTCCTTCTGAAGCGCTGGGACGCCTCTGCATCTACGCGTTGGTCACTCTTCAGTCACGCAATTATGTTCCAGTGTGTGACAAATGGTGTGATGTAATAAAACAAAAATCAATCAAAACTAAACTAATTCCAGTCAAAACTGAAATCAGCATTTAGTGCCAGCACTGTTCAGCAATGTGTTCTGGCCTCAGTTTCTCAGTGTCTTTCAGACTATAAACACTTTTCAATCATTAAATCTCAATTATTGTTACAGTTCCAGCTAATGGGCTTTCTGCCAGCGCGAGGGCCAGTCATTCTCCACCCACCTCTGGAGCAGTCGGAGAACGTCAATGCGCTGGTACAGCTGGCAGAGTTCAGTCAGCTCTGTGACCGGCTTCTGGTTGTAGCGCAGAAGGAACTCTTGAGTGGGACTGTTGTAGGTGGAACCATTTGTCCGCTGCTCCAGAAGTCTGAGTTCGTCATAGCTCATTCCCCAGCGGCTAGCAAAGTTCTTCCAGTTCTTCACTGTGCAATGAGTCGGGTCCAGTTTCAGTCTAAGCGTATACAGAAGGTCTTCATCGTTCATCAGGTCGCTGATTTTAGGAGGAGGTGCAGAAAACAAACACTCTTTACAGGGCTTGAATTCTTTGTTGAAGTCTGGACAGCAAAGAACGTTGCAATCAATAAATACCTTGACATCTAACAAACTAATAACACAGAACAAAAATGTCACATTTAACCCAATGAGTTATATTATTCCAAATTATTTTGAATACAAGTTTATCAAGTCTTGGTCATAAACCACCAGTGTAGAAGGGGCTTGTGCAATGAAATGCAACATTACAACATTACAACAATGAGAAAAGCTACATATCCATACTTAGAATAAAAAAGATCACACTTTCACAATGTTTACAATCTCTCTTGAAAAACTAAGCCACTTTTTAAATAACTTGTAAAATGTAGCATATCTGTAAAAATCCTACAATTGAAAATTTGCAGTAAATTCAGTAATAGTTCTAATTAGTTATTCTGTAATTATGTTCTGTTAAGTCATGTGTGATATATCTACTACCTGTAGAAACAGACGCTGAAGATATAATTTCACCACAGTCATTTTCCACAGGCTGGATGATAAAGAAAAGAAAGAAAATAAATACACATGCAACTGAACAACAAAATCCACAAATAACAAGACATATCTGGGAAGCACCTTGCAGCCCAATGAGAAATGGAAATAAAATTAATCGTTTGACATTTCCCCTTAAACCACATTGCTTTCACAGCCCACATCAAGCAAGTCCTCCCGTCAGTCCAGGTTTACAAATGTTTATTTGAGAAATAATTACTGTGTCACCATAGCAAAGTAAATACACACAGTCGTTACTTGGCTCTCAGGAAGCTGAGAAATCACATGACCAACCTGTCGTATCCTGCCTACAGCAGACGACAGAAAACCTGCAGGAACAGAGTTGAATTGAAGGGTTGCAGGCTCTGCAGATAAAAACGATCACATTTCTATAAATAATCAACCTGGTTCTTGACTTCTAACATCAATAATAAACTAATGAGTTATACAGTTATACTAGTATACAGTAATTGCATTAGCAAACCATAAATACCTTGTGTGTCAGTGACCTGAACTGGGTAGCTTGACCGTAGAGACTAAAAAGAAAAAGATCTCATCAGTAAACAAAAAAATAGGACTTGGTGAGTTTTATTGGCTTTTGCTTTTGACCGTTTTTACAATTTACAATGCTGCAATTGCTTCATGTAATAACAAATTAGATATTCACATTCACTGTAAAAACAGCAAACGCATTTAATGTCAATTCTTAATGTGCATTCGGACTGAACAAGTGATTTACATGTTAAATCATTGTGAAGACACATCTCATGCGAACTGGCACTACACAGACAGATGACGAGAATGATGCAGCAAAAATGATGAGAATAGCTCGGTTGAAAAGAAAGGCTTCCTTCAAAGGGAGCAGTATCATTTTGGACTGTTCACCCAAGTTGAAATTTTTTACTTTGCCAGTCAGGAGCTCTCTCAGCTCTCTAAGCTGATCGTTGCTGTGTTGTGACATCCAGTCATTTATGACTCTACAGACATGAACAAAAAGGATCTTGCTTGGTAGTCAGAAGTTTGGAGAACCATCTAAGTATTAAAAAAAAAAAAAAAAAAAGTTTACAGCTCAGTTCAAGTTATCTCACCAAAGCTGTGGGGGTTTCTGGGAGGCCGACCATGTCAACCCTGTTTTTAGCTTTCCAAAGTAACGTTTTGAGACTCGCATCAAGTCAAGTCAAATATTTTTTTTTTATTTCCAGCTTTTCAAGAAGCTCCTCCCCATACGAGTAAAGCAAAAATGTAGTTTCAAGTGAGGCGAGTGAATGCAAGGTGGTCAAGCAGAGTTATTTGTTGGTTCTGTTTGCATTCAGTCTGAATGCGATCACGAGGAGAACATGCAAACTCCACACAGAAATGCCAACCGACCCAGCCGAGGCTCGAACCAGCCTAATATATATATATATATATTTTAATTTTTTTTTTCCTATTTCAGAATTGAATCATCAACCCGAGCACTAAACTGTCCTGAGGAGCTGGTTACACTCACTGGGAGTTTATGGTCAGTGACTAGAGAACTTGCTGAGATATAGTAAATATAAAAGATCATGTTTAGTCATCTGAATTGTTTAATTTCCTCAAGAACTTTCCCTCTTATGTTTTTTTTATTTCTATGACTTATCTAAACACCATTCCATTTAAATGCACGCAGTGTTTAAGAATTATTGGATGACAACCAATTAATATTTATGTTGTATTCCTTTTAAATGCATCTTTTCAGAAAGCAAGACGTGTTTTATATTTGAATACAACGCTTTAAAAAATTTAATCATGCTTAAAGCTTCAGAACCTTTTGAAGCCTGTCTAAAAGCACCGCAAAGCATCAAAAACTGTGGCTTAAGAGCCAAATCTGTTCAAATGCTAATCAAACTTAAATCACAAAACTCTTTGTAACACATTCTACATGCCGAGACACATTTGAAGACAGTAGGTGACCACTTTGTAGCAAAGGGAAGAAAAGCAAACGTGTAAATAAATGTGCTGGGAACATGCTGAAACAAAACTCAGAGTCTTAAAAGAGTGTCAAAATAAGGCTAAGTTTTTAAAATTGTGCTAGTCCCATTCATTCTCACTCATTAATAATAGTATTGTGAAAGAAAATACTGTTTACAAGACCTGATTTGTGTCATGAGCACAAACACAAATGAACATCAAATTGAACCAATAAAAAAATAAACATTTCTAAAGCTTGAACTGACACCTCGATGGACATTTCCTGATGTCATTTATAACTACATTTCAAGCTTTTTCTTAACATATTAACTTTATATTTTGCCAAAATAAAAGTTCATACCATTTCAGTAATGAAAGTGCTGGGGTCGGTGTCCTCTACAGGTTCTGAAACCACTCGCCCTGCAAAGACACCAATCAAGAATGAAAATAGAATGTATGGACTTGTCAAATATTCTGTAGGATATTCTTCAAATTGAATTTTTTTCCAATAACAAGTGACTAATAAAACTTAGCTTTTGTATAAATTTGTTCACATAAATAGGATTGTACCAAAATAGTAAATTGACTACACTTTGAAAAACACATCAAGCTTTAAAAAGAAAAACCTCCAAACAAAGCGTTTAGACAAAAAAAGCATAAAGAAAACTTTAAAGTCGATCTTTCCATAAAATGACTCAGAGGAAGGAAGTGTGAGAAACAGATGTATGCTCATGTTTGTTTGAGTTTTTGTACAAATATCTCTTTATAAGGGAAGTTTCATAGAAGCGTCTGTGTTGGAAAGTGTCACAAAAAGGTTGCTATCTCATAAACAGAGATTATGACATTCATTTTGTGATTTTTCAGTAGAAGACAGACAAATGCTTCGTAGAATCCAATGGCTGATTAAAACTCTACATTTAAATTAAAGACATTTAGATCATTATTTTACATGTGTTCTGGTGATTTAATGTTGTATTATAAATGACCATTGATACAAAACATTGTTTCAAATACAATTCTTTTCAAATTCTTTAGGTTTGGGTCACAAAAAAGTGTGAAAACAAGGCTATGTTGACGATGGTGAAGTGTTGCTTTATAGACTGAATCAGCTCATTTTGAGAAATAATGATTTGTCAAACATCTGTTTGGTTTATGGTTTATGGAGGCGAGGGATTGATGATGATGACCAGTTTTAACCAAATCCAGCGTAACCACTGGCTTTACTTCAGAGCAGCTTCTCTGTGGAGGAGTGTCTGTGCTTGCTTCTGTGTCTGAATGTTGTGACCACACTCACTTCCTAATACAAACAACAAAAAAAACTAAACGGAAATAAGAGGTTATTTTTGTCACCAAATCTCTCCTGTTAAAACACATCTGCAAACATGAAAAACAAATATTTTATGCAACAACAACAACCAAAAAAAAAAAAATAAATTGAAACGGTCATAAGCACTGTTAAAGTAAGAGCAACGAAAATAAGTAACACACTGAAAAACTGCTTTCGAACTCAGAAGTTATCTTATTCTCAACACACACAAAAACCGCTGTTATAATAGAAAGTTAAAGACGTGAAAAACGAATCAGTTTGTCACTATCTTCTAGTCTATCACGACTCAGCATGTTTCATTGTCTAAATCAGTAGAGATAGACAGATGTATCTTCACTACACGTGTATAGTCTGTCCCATGAAGACAAATCTAAACCTGTGCAGCCTGAATCCATTCATGACTGTTTCTGCTCAGCCAGGGAATTCATTGGGCAAGTAGCGGCTTGTTCAGGATGCACTTGAGGAGATACATTTTAAACCACATCATAATAGAGTCCTGCAGGGCAAAATCTTCAGCACAGATCTTCGGTATGGCCACCCATTCCCAACAGAAGCAACACACAAACACTCCGCAAGCTCTTTTCAATTAAAAGCAGAGGAATAACAACTTTAATGAAGGGATGCAAGTCACATGACTTTGGTTTTGTGTTTGTCTGCTTACCATATTCAACACAGATACACAAAAGTTAGCGATATATGACATGGAGCAAAAACCTTCTTGAATGTTGTGCCCACACAAGTATGGGCTGCTCTGTTTTAATGTACAACAGTAACAAGTTAATATAACCCCTCACAATCTTTAAATCCTAACAAATAAAATGCTCGTTTTGACTCCTTGTTTCAAGTTCAACCCACTTCATTCTGAACACTGAGGAAAAACAAAGGTTAACCCTTGTATGGTGTTCTGGTCTGTGGGACCCATTTTCAGTTAAGAAAAATTAAACAAGCATTTATTATTTGAAGCTGAGATTCACTGGGCTTGGCTCATTTCCTGTGAAAAACATCTATCAGAACAGATTTTTTATGACCCCACACGTACACCCCCGACACATTTATATTACACAAAAGGTGTTCGGGTCTACTGGACCCGGGGAATGTTAAAGTGTGAAAATGGTAGATTCTTTACCTTAATTCTCTCTTCCCACACAAACAAAACAACACAAAGATAAAATTTACATTTGAATAAATTGTGTGATTGTGTGAATTAAAGCGCGAAAATGCAATGGTCCAGCGAGCCACCAATCCTGCCAAAGTAACAATAATGAGAACACCACAATGGTTCAATTCTAAACGTGAAAAATCAGGTGAAAGAACAATACATAAAGTATATTGCTGTTTATATCACTTGTTTCTTGGCTAAAAGGAATATTAAGTTTTTAACATAAAATGTTTGATTGGGTGAATTAAAATCTGCAAAAGGCAATGGGTCCACGAGACCCGCAAACACTGCCTGAGTACAAATAACACACACAGTTCTCAACTCACCGATTAACAATAATATGAAAAACACCAAAAGGTTACTCAAACAAACGCCTGATGTAAACAATAATATGAGCACACACAAGGTTACTCAAACACGCTGAGTAACAATAATATGGAAAAACACCACACAAGGTACTCAAACCCGCCTGGGATAACAATATATGCACCACACAGGTTACTCAACACCTCTGAGTAACAATAATATGAACACCACACAAGGGTTACTCAAACACGCCTGAGTACATAATATGACACCACACAAGGGTTACTCAAACACCGCCTGAGTAACAATATATGAACCCACACAAGGGTTACTCAACACCGCATGAGTAACATATATAACACCACACAGGGTACTCAAACACTCGCCTGATAACAATAATATGAACACCACACAAGGGTTACTACTCAAACACCGCTGTGTAACAATAATATGAACACCACACAAGGGTTACTCAAACAACCGCCTAGTAACAATAATATGAACCACCACCAAGGGTTACTCAAACACCGCCTGAGTAACAATAATATGAACACCACACAGGGTTACTCAACATCGCCTGAGTAACAATAATATGAGCACCACACAAGGGTTACTCAAACACCGCCTGAGTACAATAATTTGAGCCCACACAAGGTTACTCAAACAATACGCATTTTTAGTAACAATAATATGAGCACCACACCAAGGGTTACTCAAACACCGCCTGATAACAATAATATGAGCACCACACAAGGGTTACTCAAACACCGCCTGAGTAACAATAATATGAGCACCACACAAGGGTTACTCAAACACCGCCTGAGTAACAATAATATGAACACCACACAAGGGTTACTCAAACACCGCCTGAGTAACAATAATATGAACACCACACAAGGGTTACTCAAACACTCGCCTGAGTAACAATAATATGAACACCACACAAGGGTTACTCAAAACACCGCCTGAGTAACAATAATATGAACACCACACAAGGGTTACTCAAACACCGCCTGAGTAACAATAATATGAACACCACACAAGGGTTACTCAAACACCGCCTGAGTAACAATAATATGAACACCACACAAGGGTTACTCAAACACCGCCTGAGTAACAATAATATGAACACCACACAAGGGTTACTCAAACACCGCCTGAGTAACAATAATATGAACACCACACAAGGGTTACTCAAACACCGCCGAGTAACAATAATATGAACACCACACAAGGGTTACTCAAACACCGCTGAGTAACAATATATGACACCACACAAGGGTTACTCAAACACCGCCTGAGTAACAATAATATGAACACCACACAAGGTTCTAAACCGCTGAGTACAATAACATACACCACCAGGTACTCAAACACGCCTGAGTAACAATAATATGAACACACACACAAGGGTTACTCAAACACCGCCTGAGTACAATAATATGAACACCACACAAGTTACTCAAACACCGCCTGAGTAACATAATGAACACCACACAAGGGTTACTCAAACACCTGCCTGAGTAACAATAATATGACACCACACAAGGTTACTCAAACACCGCCTGAGTAACATAATATGACACCACACAAGGGTTACTCAAACACGCTGAGTAACAATAATATGACACCACACAAGGGTTACTCAAACACCGCCTGAGTAACAATAATATGAGCACCACACAAGGGTTACTCAAACACCGCCTGAGTAACAATAATATGAAGCACCACACAAGGGTTACTCAAACACCGCCTGAGTAACAATAATATGAACACCACACAAGGGTTACTCAAACACCGCCTGAGTAACAATAATAGAACACCACACAAGGGTTACTCAAACACCGCCTGAGTAACAATAATATGAACACCACACAAGGGTTACTCAAACACCGCCTGAGTAACAATAATATGAACACCACACAAGGGTTACTCAAACACCGCCTGAGTAACAATAATATGAACACCACACACGGGTTACTCAAACACGCCCTGAGTAACAATAATATGAACACCACACAAGGGTTACTCAAACACCGCCTGAGTAACAATAATATGAACACCACACAAGGGTTACTCAAACACCGCTGAGTAACAATAATATGAACACCACACAAGGGTTACTCAAACATCGCCTGAGTAACAATAATATGAGCACCACACAAGGGTTACTCAAACACCGCCTGAGTAACAATAATATGAGCACCACACAAGGGTTACTCAAACACCGCCTGAGTAACAATAATATGAACACCACACAAGGGTTACTCAAACACCGCCTGAGTACAATAATATGAACACCACACAAGGGTTACTCAAACACGCCTGAGTAACAATAATATGACACCACACAAGGTTACTCAAACACCGCCTGAGTAACAATAATAGACACCACACAGGGTTACTCAAACACCGCCTGAGTACAATAATATGACACCACACAAGGGTTACTCAAACACCGCCTGAGTAACAATAATATGAACACCACACAAGGGTTCTCAAACAGCGCCTGAGTTAACAATAATATGACACCACACAAGGGTTACTCAAACCATCGCCTGAGTAACAATAATATGAGCACCACACAAGGTTACTCAAACACACCGCCTGAGTTAACAATAATATGAGCACCACACAAGGGTTACTCAAACACCGCCTGAGTAACAATAATATGAGCACCACAGAAGGGGTTACTCAAACACTGCCTGAGTAACAATAATATGAGCACCACACAAGGGTTAAACGGAACGGTTTCACTATCAAGAAATAAAGCAATAAGAGAACTTCTTTACTTACCAAACGGCTCGTCGAAGGGCTTCAAGCTCGTCATGTTCATTGCTATTGTTTCAAACATAGGAGAGGTTCGTTGCCTCTTTCTCACAGAAACAACGGACGGAGCGCACTCCGGTGTTCGCGCTTCACCGAGAGCGCGCGCGTGCGGGTCAGCTGGCGGCAGCAGGGTCGCGCCCGCTCGGCTACAATCCTCTTCACCTGCGCGGTGTTTAACTGCTCCCGGGACTCGAGGGGCTCGCGCAGCCGCTGCAGCAGAGACCGAGCAGCGGGGAAGAGCGAGTGACGATTCACTCCCACGCGAGGAAATTACGTAGAGCTATTACGCCAATGGTTTTTACACCTCTGTCCTCTTGCTAAATAAAAACTTTCCTTTGATGAGGAAGGACACATACGATCTGCTATTATTAAACAAGATTGGTAAAGCTATAATTCTAAAAAGGGGTTATAATATCTGTTTCTTTACAGTTCAACGGAAAGAAATTGCATCACCCAACATTAAAGAAAAAATGCAGAATTAGCATCACTAGATAAACACATTCAAAATGGTAACACGTTTTTGTTTAATGATGCTACTTCTACATTTTTTTCAATCATTTTTATAATCGTACATTTTTTGTCATTATATTAATATTAATAATTATAAATAATTATATATTTTATTATTATATATTATTACAACTATATAACACTTTTTTTTTCTCAATGAAGTTAACTTTACACTAATCAGAAATGTACTCTATACAGTGCTAATGTGGTAAATGACTATTCCAGCCAGCAAATATC